>RJWT010020290.1:0-17998 GCA_004365215.1 Cuniculus paca
TGCAGAAAGTACAGAAATACTCCTACCCCACACACAACATTTTGGGGTGATGGAACTTTTCTATACCTTGATTGTCGTGGTGGTCACAAGACCATGTTTGTCAAAATACAGAATTGAATAGCAAAAAGAATGAATTTTACTATACATAAATTGTACCTTAATAAAATTTCCAAAGGGAACTTGCTAATAAAAATACAGATTCTTAACCATTATTGATCTCCTACCATGTGCCAAGTACTGTGGTTAGTATTTCTACATGTATCTTTTCATTTAACTTTTCATAATTGTCTTATGAAATAGTGTTAATAGTTAAGTGAAAAACATTGAGAGAGGCAGAATCAATTCACTCATCTATCTTTTTCATTCTGCAAAGTTGTTGAAGTTCTTTATGAGGCTTTAAAGTGAAATCAGGGAGTGTTTTCAGTAAGATGGTGGGAAAGTAGTTCTTTTCACTGTACTCTCACAGAATCACCAGTTCTAATGCCACCCAAAAGGGAGAGTGACTTTGTAGAAGACCAGGTGTCCAGTGAGGAGGTCCTATATCAGCCTGTCCCCATTGGATCAAAAAGTCTAAGAATGGAAACATAGAATAGAATACAGGTTAAGAAGAAAAGTTTCATTTACCCACTTCAGCTCTTCCTAAGGCAACACAGCTCAGTGCTAAGATAGACTCCCCCTTTTCCAAGGAGGAAAGGGAGATTCTAAGAAGCACCTGGGTTTCATCATCATGCAGGACACTGAACAAGAGACCTTTTATTTCTCATCCTAACCTAAATACTGAAAGGGTCAGCAAGTTGAATAGCCTGGTGGCAAACAGGATCAGAAGAAAGGAAAGGTAGTCATAGTAACTAGAATGTGGAGCTCAAGAAAGGGTCAGAGTTTCTACTAACTGTCTTGTGAACTTCACTATGAGGCTCATCTACAAGCCTATCAAGGTATGCTGACTACTGTCCTTCACAACTAGGCCATCTGCTCATACTCTGTGTGCCTTTCTTCCCTACAGTTTGTACTCAAGCACAGAATGTGATAGCTGGCTCAACCTGGCAGGATTGAGAAGGCATTTGACCTTAAACATCTCAGAGAAAATGAATAGAAGATTCTCAAAAACCATTTGAGAAGTGTAGAGATTCTCACAGGTCAACCCAAAGATTACACAGAGACACATTGTAATTAGATTATTAAATTTTGAAAGCAAGAAGAAAGAAGAAAGAAGAATTTATTACATACAAGGGAAATCTACAAGGTTATAGGCATATTTCTCAGCAGAAAACTTGCAGGCCAGGAGAAAGTGGCATGATAGATTCAAAGCATTGAAAGAAAAAAACTTGCCAACCAGGATTACTATAAACGGTAGTGAGTTTTTTCCCCCAAATTTGAGAGAGACAGAGACTTTTCCAGGTAAACAAAGTTGTGGGAGTTACACAGCACCAGATTGCCTTATGAGAAACACTAAGGAAATTTTTCAGGTTGAAATGAAGACACAATTAGTAGCAGGAAAGCATATGAAAGTATAAAATGTCCTAATAAAAGTGAATAAAATTCAGAATATAGTACTTTTATACTGTAGTGGTGATATATAAGCAACTTTTCCTCTAGTAAAAAAGTTAAAGACAAAATTATTAAAATAACCATGGCCATGACAGTTTGTTAAAGGACATAGAAAAGTGTAGATCCTGACAACAATCGCATAAAATGTGTGTAAGGGGGAGTAGAAAGATAGAGATTTTTATGTGTAATTGAAGTCAAATTGTTACCACCTTAAAATATCATAAAAGCCATAATATGTTTACACACAACTCAGTAATCACAAAGTAAAAACCTCTAATAGATGCACAGAAGGGAGAGAAAGGAGTCAAAGAATACCACCACAAAATATCCAGACCACGAGAGAAGAAAAATGGAACAAAGGAACTATACAGTCATAAAACAATTTACAAAATGGTAATACTAAGTACTTACCAATTAATAAATTTCTTAATGAAATAACAATGGTAACAATATTTTCCACAAGACATTCACTGCAGACTTAAGGACACACATAGTTGAAAATGAAGTGATGAAAAAGATATCCCATGTAAGTGGTAACAAAGAGAGGAGAGGTAGCTATGCTTATAGAGATCATCCAGAGAAATACACATCTGAAATTATCAACAGCTAATTCCTTTTTTTATTACTGAGTAGAAAGGTATCATAGTTTGTTTAAGCATTTACCCACCAAAGAATAAGTGAAGTTGAGGCAGTTCCACATCTATTTCCAGTTTTCTGAGAGTTTTTATGACCGTATGTTGAATTTTGTTAAAAGATTTTCTGTACCTATCACATGATTTTTGTTTTTTTATCATGACCTGGTTTGGAATGATTAGAAATATAGCTGCTATAAATATTCTTACAAGTTTTTATGTGATCATAAATTTTCAGTTCCCTGGGATATATTTCCAGAAATGTAATCACTGTGTTGCACAAGAGCCACATAGATTATAGATTTTTAAGAAATTGCCAATGTTTTACAAAGCATCTGTATCACTTTGCACTGCCAACAGCCAGGCATCAGTGATTCAGTTTGTTTGCATCCTTGCTAGCATACAGATTGTCATTACTTTTTATTTTAACCTTCTGATAGTTGTGCAGTGACAACTAATGTGGTTTTAATTTGTATTTTCCTAATGCTAATGACACTGAACATCTTTTGTGTTCTTATTTGCCATCTGTTTATCCTTTTCAGTAAAATGTCTGTTCATGTCTTTTGTTCATACTCTAATTGGATTGTTGAATTTTTAAATGTTGAGTTTTATATACATTCGAGAAACCAGTCCCTTGTTTGGAATGTGGATTGCAGAAATTTTCTCCCAGTGAGTAGCTTATTTTTCATCCTCATAACAGGGTGTTTTGCACAGCTGTCATCGTTGATACACTATGTCAACTTGAGAAGTCTAGAAGCTTAACTAAGGCAGCAGTTCTACATCCTAGGGTGTGGCGGAGGTGCCCTTACCGCTCCAGGAGGTTGTTCATTGTGTCAATTTGAGAAGTTTAGAAGTGACTCAGCAGGGGGCCAGGGTCCTCACTTTGTAAACATCCTGAGCCTGTGCAAGAGGAGGCCAGGGAGATGATGTGAGTGCTGCATCAGCCCCAGTGTGGGTAGTCTGCTTACAATATAAAGGAGGAAAAAAGGCTTGTTCCCCTCTTCCTTTTTTTGCTCTTGATGCTTTTTGCTGTCTTCTGCTGCCTTGAAATGTTGCCCCCCACAGTGTCAGCCTGCCTTGGAGCCAGTTGATTAAGGACTGAAAACTCCATGAACTGTGAGCTAAATAAACCTTTTCTTCCTTAATTTTGGGTGTCAAGTGTTTTGTCTCAGCAGCAAGAGAAAAGTAACTAAAGCAACAGCTAACAATTTTTTTCACTTCGATAAAGCCCAATGTATTCATTTTTCATTTTGTGGATAGTAGTTTGGTGTCAATTCTTGTAAACACTTAGATACTTTAAAACATAAATGTTTTATACTTTGAATTTAAGTCTGTAATCAACTGTTTGTTAATTTTTATATAAGGCGTGAGATTATATGAAAGTTTGATTTTTGCTTGTGAGTGTTTGATTGGTCTTGTACCATTACTGAAAAGATCACCTTTCCTACATTGAATTGTTTTTGCACCTTTGTCAAAAGTCATCTGGGCATATCTGTATTAGTCTATGTCTCAGTTCTCTACTCTGTTCTAACTAGCTGTACATCTATCTTTTTTTCAATTCACAGTCTTGATTGCTAACACTATATAATAAACCTTGAAATTAAGAACAGTGACTCTTCAAGTTTCTTCTCTAAATTTTTCAAGCTATTCTACTTCCTTTGTTTCTTCATATAAATTTTTAAAGGATCTCACCTAAAATTATTAAAATAATGCTAAATTTTGATAGGGATTGTGTTATATCTATATAACAATTTTGGGTAAACTGACATTTTTACCAAGTCATGTCCATGAACATGCTGTCTCTCTCCATTTATTTAGACTTTCTTTGAGTTCTTTCAACATTTTGTAGTGATTAGTATACAAATATGATACATTGTTAGATTTACATGTGTTTTGTTTTTTGAGAAACTGTAAACAGGATTGAATCTTTCACTTTTCAGTCTATATGTTCATGGTAGCACATAAATACATAATTGATGTTTTAGTTATCCTATTTCTTGAGACCTTGCCAAAATCACTTATTTTAGAAACTTTAAATATATGTATTTCTTGGAATTTTCAACACAGAGCTCACACTATATACAAAACGACAATTTTATTTTTTCTTTCTGATTTGTCTTTTGTGTCCTTTTCTCATCTTACTGAATAGGCCAGAACTCTCAGCAGTAGGTGGAATAATACTAGTGAGAGTATACATCTTTCTTTGGTTCTGATATTAAAGAAAAAGAGTTTACTCTCTCATCATTATGTTTTTGTTACCTATAGGTTTGTTTTAGATGTTCCATAACAAGTTGAGGTAATTCTCCATCTATTCTCAGTTTTCTGAGAGTATTAATGACTGTGCATTGAATTTTGTTAAATTACTTTCTCCACCGTTTGATGCAAATGGTTTCTCTTCTTTATCATGTTAACATTATGAATTGCACAGCTTTTCAAATATTAAGCAAACTTAGCATGTTTGGAATAAATCCTTTGGTAATGATACACAGTTCTTTTAAAATATATGGCTGAATTCTTTTTTGCTATTATTTTGTTAAGGATTTATTTTTTAACTATTCTTGGTTTTAGTACTGGGATAACACTGGCCTCATAATGAACTGGGAGGTATTATATCCTCCTCTAGTTTCTGGAAGAGACTGTGTGAACTTGTTAATCCTTACTTTGACTGAATTCTTTGGGGAAACTACCTGCACCTGGAGATTTCTTTTTAGGGAGTTTTTAGATAATGAATTTGAGTTCCTCAATAGTTCTGTGACTATTTAAATTATCTATTTGTGTGAGTTGTGAAAATTTGAGAGAAATTAGTCTTGGAAATTTCATCTAGGTTGTCTCACTGATGTGTACAGCTCAGCTTGTTGTGTTCTCCTACCCTTCTGCTGCTTGCAGTCTGTTGTCTTTCTTCCAAGTACTAACCAGACCTGTCCCTGCTTAGCTTCTGAAATCAGATGAGATTGGGCGCGTTCAGGGTGGTATGGCCATAGACTGCAGTCTGCTGTAATATGCTATTTCATTTTGGTATTTGAAGCTTAGGTATCCTCCTCTCCTTTTTCTTTTTCAGGCTTTCCAGATGCTTGTCCATTTTATTGATCTTTTCAAAGAAGCAGACTTCTCTGTCATTGATTTTCTCTGTTTAATTTCAGTGATTTCTGCTCTTTTCTTAAAATTTTTTGATTTGGGTTTGTGCTCCTCTTTTTCTAGTTTCCTGAAGTGGAAGCACAGGTTATTAGAAACTTTTTCTTTTTGAAAATGTAAGAATGTAGTATGAAAAATTTCTCTCATAGCACTGTTAGCAGTATCCCACAAAATACTGATATGTTGTATTGTCATTTTAGTTTAATGTGTTTTTTACTTCTATTAAGATTTCTTTTTTAATCCATAGACTATTTAGAAATGTGTTGGCATTTTTCTTGTTACTTTGTTGTTACTGATTTCTTGTTTGAGTTCATTTTGGTCAGAGCCCACATATGTGATTTAAATTCTATTACACTTGCTGATGTTTTGTTTATGGTTCAAAATAAAATAAGATTCATTACAATATATATTCTACTAGCACTTGACAAGAATGTATATTCTGCTGTTGCACAAAATATTCTACATTCAACATTCTACTTGTTGATAGTGTTAAATTCCATATACCTGTTGATTTTGTGTATAGATGTTCTATTAATTGCTGAGACAGATAGAAGGAGAATGAGAAAAGAAATTCTGAAATCTCAAAGTATAACTTGGATCCTTCTATATCAGAGTTTGCTTCCCATATTTTGCAGCTCTGTTTTTTGACACATGTATACATTCAGGACTACAATGTCTTCTTGTGGATTGCTTAACTATAGTAATTTCCATACTGTCAAGGCTACTTTATTTGGTATTAATATGATACTCTTTCTCTCCTTTAATGTTTATATGGTATATGCTTTTCTATCATTTTCTTTCAATTAACATATGTCACTATTAGTAATATTGGCTTCCTTGTAGATAGCATATTTTAAGAATTCATTTTGCCAATCTCTTTTAATTAATGTATTTAGGCCACCTATATTTAATGTAAATATTGATATGTGAGGGCTTAAGTCTATCTTGTTTTTTGTATTTTTTTATTTGTTTCTCTCTCTTTTTTTGGCTTTTATTGTTGTTACTGTTTTTTTACCTTCCATATTTTCACTGATCTGTGGTACTTGAGTATTTCTCTTTATATACTTGTTGGTGATTATAATTAGAACATCATATCCTTGTAATTTATTGAAGTAAATCAGCATGGACATTTACCAGTTTGAGTGAAGTATAGAAACTTTACCTTTCTTTATGTCCCTTTAGCCAACTACACTTACAATTTTGTCATAAATAGCTCCCCTTTATGCATTGAGCATCACATTAGACAATGTTATAACTTTTGCTTCATAAGGTAGAATACTCAAGGTGAGAGGAAATGTTCATTGCACTTGTTTATAACTTTGATTACACTGTTATTTCTTCCTTTCTGATGTTCCACGTTTCCTTCTGTTATCATTTATTCCTGCCTAGAGAACTTCCTTTAACCATTACTTTAGGGTTTTGATTTTGTTATCACTCAAGAACATTTTCAATCAAGGAATTCTGGTTGCCAGTTGAAGTCTAGATTTTCCAGTCACCTTTTGTTGACATGGGTAGGGGTGAGGTCATTTGTTTTTCTTTAGTATTTCATTGAAGTAGAGAAGTTATTGTCTGCACGGTTTCTGTCTTGTTTTGCCTGTCCTCATCTAGGTCCTCTGGCTATGGAGAGCTGACTTTGCTTGGAAGTATTTTTGTCTATACCTGAGTTTCTGCATTGCTGGCCTCTTTGGCTCCAATTATGTGCTATATGAAGAAGAAATCTAGAGAGCCTCCAGTGGGCCATTTCTCAAGTCTCAAGGTGTGTAGCCCACTTGCTACACAAGATTCTCCCGACCTTTCAGAATGTTCTGATGCTTACTGTATGTATATGCAGCATCCAGAGTTTTCAGCTGTCTTAGTGGGAAGAATAAGCAAAAGTATATTAGGTGCATTTTCCTAGGAGTACAATTTGCTCATCACATTTTGTAAGCACCCTTGGTTGGTATTTCTTGAACAGAAGTACTGCATGATATGATGGTTTAGAAAGGAGATTTTGAACCAGACTAATCAAAATTCACTGCTTTTAGCTGTATGATCTTGGCTGTAAGGCTTTTCTTCATCTGAGGACCTGTACTTGCTTCAGAGCTTGTTTGTTAATTTGTGTGAGGGCTAACGTTAGCATGGCATATGGTACTGAGAGCCAGAAATATGGCAAGTGTTACTGTGGAGGAAAAGCTTTTCACTTACTTAACTGTAAGTCATTTTAATTTAAACAGACATACATGGCTAGAGGCTATTATAATGGACAGTACAGATTTATATTGTTGTATAACAAAGATTAGAGTAATCCTCACTCTGTTGTTGCCAAGTAAAAACAATATGGAAACCTGCTTTGAAGTATATGACATAAAGTGGTATTTATAGTCACTATACTAATACAGGATGTTTTGGATACAGACCAAGAAACCTCCCTCCCTAAATGTGAACCACAATTTTTATAGGCGCATTACTCCTCAAATTTTTTAATGAAATTGAAAGGTAAGCAATACTTCCAAAGTCATTCTTGGAAGAAATATTATCCTGATACCAAAATCAGAAAAGGACCCACCCAAAAAGAATACTACAGGCCAATCTCCCTAATGAACATAGACACAAAAATACTCAATAAGACACTGGTAAACAGAATACAGCAAACTATCAAGAAGATTATACACCATGACAAAGTATGATTCATCCCAGGGATGCGGGGATGGTTCAACATATGCAAATCAATAAATGTAATACATCATTTCAACAGAGCCAAAGACAAAAATCACATGATCACCTCAAGACACAGAAAAAGTACTTGACAAAGTACAACACTCATTCATCATTAAAAAAAAAACCTACAGAAAAATGAACTAGATGGTCTTTATCTCAATCTTATAAAAGCCATCCATGACAAATGATCAGCTAACCTCATGCTAAAGGATCAAAAACTAAAAGCTTTCACTGTAAAATCAGGAACAAGACAAGACATCCATTAACACCAGTCCTATTTAATATAGTTCTGGAAACATTTCCCAGAGCAATTAGACAAGAGAAAGCAATAAAAGGAATAAAAATAGGAAAGGAAGAATTTAAATTATTATTATTTGCAAATGACATGGTACTCTACATAGAAGATCCCAAAACTCCACCGAATGACTTAGATTTAATAACTAAATTCAGTCATTAGTTGGATATAAAGTCAACACTCAAAAATCAATAGCATTCCTGTACACAAACAACAAACTCACTGAGAGAGAAATTAAGGAAACAATACCTTTAAGAATAGCATCAAAAAATGAAATACCTAGGAATCATTCTAACAAAGGAAGCAAAGAATCTCTGTTTTGAAAACCATAGTACTCTGAAAAAGGAGATCAAAGAGGGTATCAGAATATGGGAGGATATCCCTTGTTCTTGGGCACAAAGAACAAACATGGTGAAAATGGTGATATTTCCAAAATTGTTATATAGATTTAATGCTATCTCAATCAAAATACCATTAGCTTACTTCACAGAACTAGGGAAAACATTCCTAAAATTCATTTGGAAGCCACACAGAGACCTAGAATAGCAAAAAGCAATTCTGGGCAACAAAGGCAAGGCAGAGAACATCACAATCCTTGACTTGAAATTATACTACAGAGCAACTGTGATAAAAATATCATAGTACTGGAAAAACAAACAAACAAACAAACAAAAACAGACTTGAGAATCAGTGGAACAGATTAAAAGATGCAGAAATAGTTTCAAACACACTCAGCCACCTTATCTTTGACAAAGGGGCCAAACATGTTCTCTGGAAGAAAGGCAGCCTCTTTAACAAATGGAAATGCTGGAAAAACTCGGCATGGCTTTCCACATGCTGAAGACTAAAACTAGACCCATGTCTAGCAAGATGCACTAAACTAAAATCAAAATGCATCAAAGATCTAAATATTAAAACAGAGACACTAAATCTGATGGAAGAGAGAGCAGGTAGAACCCTTGAAGATATAGGTATAAGCAAAGACTTCATGAACAAAACCCCAATGGCACAGGAAATATTACAAAGAATCAAAAACTGGGATCTCATCTTATTAAAAAGCCTTTGCACAGCAAAAGAAATCACCAACAGAGTGAAAAGAGAGCCCAAAGAGTGGGGAAAAAAATCTTATCCAATTGTTCCTCAGACAAAGGATTAATATCTAGAACACATAAAGAATTGAAAAAAGTCAGACCCCCTAAATTTAAAGACCCAATCCAAACATGGGCATCTGACGTGAATACGCACTTCTCAGAGGAAGAAATACAAACAGCAAATAAATATGTGAAAACATGTTCATCACTGCTCATTTGAGAGCTGCAAATTAAAACAATGCTGCAATTCCATCTCACTCCAGAAAGAATGGCTGCCGTCAAGAAATCAACCAATAATAAATGCAGGAGGGGTGGTGGGGAAAAAGTAACCCTTCTCCACTGTTGGTGGGAGTGTAGACTGGTGCAACCACTACAGAAATTAGTGTGGAAATTCCTCAAAAACTAGCATTAGAGGTTCCATTTGATCCAGCTCTTCCCCTTCTTGGTATGTTCCTGAAAGAATTAAAACCATCATATCACTGGGATATATGTGCACCCACGTTTATAGTGGCCTAGTTTGTAATAGCTAAATCTTGGAAACAGTGCAAATGCCCATCAACCAATGAATGAATAAAAAACACATTTTTTAAAAAATGGAGTACTACTCAGCCATAAAGAAAGATAAATTTGAGATATTTTTAGCTAATTGGATGGAATTTGAGACCATATCTTAAGTAAAATAAATCAAGCACACATGTGTAAATATTGCATTATTTCTCTGGTATGAGAAACTGGAAGAGTAAATAAGAACCAAAATATATAATAGATATTGTGAAATAGGAAGAAATTGTTCAAAAGGAAGAGGAACTTGGGAAGGGGAAGGGTAAAAGAAAGGAAGAGAAAAGAAAAAAATGAGAAAAGAAGGATAAAATGGAAACAAAATTTTGTAAATAAAGGAGGAAAGAGGGGTTGAAGAGAGGGTAGGGGAGGGAAATGGGGGGGGAAGAGGAATCAAGACATACCCCATACAGGTACAAATTCTCTGTGATGAATGTGATCATTATGTATGATAGATTCTGCCAGCCTGGGGCTTAGCTATGTCTAAGGTGACATCCACCCACCTTGGCACTGGGTAACTTTAGCCCACAAAACAAGTACTATCAAGAGTAACTTCAGTGTTCTCCTTCTAGTTTCAGAGATAAACCTCCTACTCCCTTTTTGCTCTTGCCGAGCCCTCTCCAGTCCCAAGACTTCACAATCACTCAAGCGCTCCACCCCCAGCCCCCAGTAAATCTCTCTGTTTCCGGTTTGGTGCATGCAGATGCTCCTTCAAATCAGCTGCTAATGTGTCATTCTGCCCACCTCCCAAGCTCCTCCCCCAGCCAGACCTGATAAAAGTACTTCCGCTTCTTTGTTCTCCCCAGAGGGTGCTTGCGGCTCTTCTGCAGCCCTCCTGTGCCTGCAATAAAGGCCTTTTTTTCTCCTTTCTTTGTCTCTCTGTTGCCAAAATCTTATCAATGTATATCTAAATTGTACCAATAAACTTAAACTTTTTTATAAGCATGAATCACAAAACAAATACTATCAAGAAATGAATTAAATGGGGAGGGAGGTGTCAAGAAACACAAGGTAGCCAGCTCTCTCCAAAGTCAGCTTCTCTCCGTAATGCACACACTGATGGTCACATGACGCAGTGCCCACCTTCCACACTGTCCCCTGCTCGGCTGTCCAGCACAGCGGTGTGGGTGCCAGAGGCCCGTGATCGGGGCAGTGAGTGCCACTCCATTCGGAGATCACATCACAGATGCCAATGGGAATGTGCTCTGGCATGAAGAGCTGGGCCCTTGTGAGCCCTGTCTTTGGCTCCTTTCAAAGAATTAGCCAGCGTAGATGAGCTTTGTGACCGATTGTTCCTCCACAAAAGGTGTGGATTCCTAAGAAAAAGCTCCTTCCCCTTCCCCTGGAAATGGGAGGACCCAGACCAGTTCCAGGACTGCTGGGATCCTCACAATGTTTGTGCCATCAGCTATCTGTGTGGCACCCGGAAGCTTACCTCCTTTCTTCCCGTCAAAGGACCATGGTAGGACGCCCAAGAGCCCCCCACACCGGGGCCCTGATTCCATGGTTTACACCTGGCATTTGTGTGTACTGGGAACTTTAAGGGATCCATCTTTTTCTAATACAAATCAGAATGATAGTTGGAGAGCTGAGGAGTCAGGGATGCAAAAAAGACTTAGTCAAGGTCTCACGATAAAAGAATATTGTGGCAGAACTGGGAACAGAACTCAAAGCTCTTACTTTATACTGTATTATTCTGAGCTTTTTCTAAAGAAAACAACATCTAATGAACCCTATTCTCCTTTCTTCCATGCCTTTCCTTGTCCACCCCAACACCTATCATAGCAGCCCTGGTTTGCATAAGGCAAGAATAGAGAGGGAGAGGGAGAGGGAGAATATGAGTAAACCAGAACAAAAGAGGTGGGAGCCAGGAAAAGTAAAGGTAGAAAGGATGCTTACTAGTTTCCACCCTTTCAAAATGAAGGCACTTAGTCTCCAAAAAGCCAGCACCCAGACAGCGCTGTGAACAGAGAGAGCAAGGACAGAGAAAAGCAGTGTGGCCCAGGCAGCACAGGTGCACGCAGGGGAATAAGGCCCCCTGAAGCTCTGCGTGCAGCCCCGCTGCATCTCAGCCCCGCTGCATCTCAGCCTGGAGGCCTCGGTGAAAGCAGTCCCTGTGAACCTGATTTTCTCATCTCTGAACAGAAGGTCACGATACCAACATCACAGGGTTACAGTGAGGATTTAACGAGGGGGCGTGCATAGCACAGCTGTCCCAGATAAAAACTTGAAGAGAAACTGATTACCTTTCACCAGAGCTCAGCTACTCCTTCTCAGTGCAGTACGCCTGCTGTTAACAATACGCTGTCTCTCCTATTGCTTCCCTCCTCCCCTAATGCCAGCCGCTCCCTCAAGCCCTCTAATTAGCTAAATAAAGAGTGCAGACAGGGCCTATGTGAACAATGATTTCTAAACCAAGCAAATTCCCCAGGGGAGTGAAGAGCGCCCCCTCCCCATGGCCAATTACCATGGCGTCATTTCATTTCCTCCGAGTGACTTAGACCCAGAGACAGTCACTTAAACCCTAATCACAGGAGAATAGGTGGAAAGCGTGTTAAATGAGCCCATCTTTATTCCTGGAAGAGAAGAGAGCAAGGTTCTCTGATCCATGAGCATGCCTACTTCTTAATCTACGGAAAGAGGGTGGCACATCGGATTCCAATGACATCACTCCTTTTTTTAAGAACCAGCCAGCAGATCTACAGCATGGAGAAGGATTTGCCTCGTAATGATGTACCTGCTCAGTCCTCTCATATCTGTTTTTTGTGAATTTAAGTACTGTGTTGAAAATGATGAGTGCACATGCTGCAAATAAACTGTCAGCATCTGAGCCGGGCTGCACCTTTAGGGCACTGGTCCCCATGCCTGCATTAGGTCAAGAGAGAGAGGGCTCCCCCAACCTTATTTTTTGGGGAACAGAATCTTGCTAAGCTATCCAACCTGTCCTTGACTTAGTGACTCTTCTGCCTCAGTCTCCCAAGTGCACTGAGTACTGAGTACTGAGTACTCACAGGCATGCCCCACTACCTTTGGCTGGGAAAGCTCCCACTTTCCTGGTGTTTTATGGGGACTTCTTCATTTGGGGCTGCTGGGAATCATCCCTTCTTACTCCTTAACTCGTTTTCTTCTTTCCAACTGTATGTAGCCTTTGTCTCTCTTTTCCTGCCTGTCTTTAACCATTCTTTCAGTGCTGAAGAGGGGAAAGTTTGGCTGTTCTACAAAGCGAGCAAGGCAGGAAGGGAGGCCGATGGATTTCCCACATAGCCTAACTCTCTCTTCCTTCATTTTCTGCAAAGTAACCACAAGTGCCTCTCCCTAGTCTTGCGGTTCTCTCATCTCTGCACTCCATATTTACCCATCAATCACTCTTGTCAAAGTTTCCTAATCCCTCTTGCCCGCCTCCTACTTCCTCTCCACGTCCCACATCAAGGGTCCCACTCCCTGCAAAGTTTTGTTAGTTACTTCATCCCTCACAGAACTCCTGTTGCTTCTTTAGAAAAGTCAGGTTGAATCTGTCACGTCTGTTAATTCAGCCTCCTTATCTTGATTTAGTGATCACTAAGGGAAGGGACCAAATCTTCCATCTCTCTAGAACTCTGCATAGGTGTTTTAGTGTGATGCTGGCACACTGTTGGTTGCCCATTTGATACCTGCTTAAAATAGAAAACGTACTTCTGAGTGCTGCTCACAGGGTCTGCATGAAGGCAAGAGCTCCATTTCTTGATTACCCCAGGGTTCCAGGCAGTGAGACCCCTGGCCATGCCAGAAGCACACTGCGTCCACTGAGGGAGAAGAAGGCCAACTCCCCGACAGGCCGACATCTGTCCTGGGGCATGAGACAGCAAGGCACACTCTGGCTGAGTGAGCATGTCTTGCCTATCAAGGATCAGGGCAGGCTTTCTTTCTGTGCTGTCTCTCTGAATGTGTCTTTCGTTTTTCTTGGGAAAGTAGCATGAAGAATGCTAAAAGAACTGACAAAGTTCTCATGCACAATGTCTCAAATTTCTTTGGAATTGGTAGTTGGATGTTTCCATTTGCTGTACTCAGGGACCCAGGCCCCTTGCACCCGTGGCTTTGCTGCCCCTGTTTGCCGTGCAGAATATTTGAAATTACATTTTACAACTCTTTTGAAGTAAAGATTAATATATCATGTGTCGATGCATTCTCTTTGACCTAAGAGCTTATTTTTACTCTTCTTTCAAAGAAATTAAAACATTCCCATGAGGCTTTAAAAGTATTGTGGTTGATGAAAATATGTTCCTTTGGTCTGTGCTGTTCTCACCCTGGTCCGACCTAAGCCCCCACCCTTGGTGCCAATTCACGCTGCAGTGCTCCACCATCTTGGTACACGCACAGCAGCCTCCCTGGGAGATGTCAAGGTCTTGGGCCTTTTGTTAGCTTTGTAACACATTCCACCATGCCTTGTCTAGAGCCAGGACTCTGTACCTACTTACGACAGCTATATGTGGTTAAGTTCTGTAACTCACTAAACCTCAGTTTCCTTGTGTATAATGGAGTGGAAGAACGAAACTTTCAAGCACAGCAATTAGCATAGCTCCTGGCACAGGGTAAGTATTAAATAATTAACCTTTAATCATATGACTTAATATAATAATGACTCATATTTAAAGAATGCTTAGGTTTTCTAAGAACTGCCACAGGATGGTACCATGCTATAATTTTCATGTCTCATTGTAGCCAAAACTTCTCTGTGGAAAACACTGAGGTTTAACAGAAATGTTTTGAGAAAAGACAGATGTGAGTTGAATTTGCAACTCATTGTTCACCAGTGGAAGATACACACACTTAATTTCTCTGAGACTCTTGCCACTTGGGCTGTACAGCAGAATGACTTGGACTAGGGTTTTATAAGCATCAGAAATTTATTTGTTACAGCTGTGGGTGTTGGGAAATCCAAGAGTAAGGTGATGATTCAATGTCTGATGACAATCTGCTTTCTAGTATTAGGTGACAGTTTCTAGCTGTGTCCTCATGAGGTGAGGGAGAGCATCCCTCTGTAGTCTCTCATCAGGGCACTAATCTCAAACACCAGGGCTCCGTCTTTATGACTTGATCACCTCCCAAAGATCTCCCTTCCTAACATACTCATTGATGATTAGCTTTTCACAATATGAATTCTGAGGGAGGCACAAACGTTGAGAGCACTGAACTGATACTCTGTCTTCTTGTCTGTAACATCAAATAATAATGCCACTTACTGCACAAGTATTAAATACCATCCACTGTGTGCCCAGTGGCAGGCAGTCTCTTTCTTGTTTGGTTTTTGTGACATTAGGGATCAAACCCAGGACCTTCCAGATGCTAGGTGAGTGCTGTATCTCTGAGCCACCTCGTTTGGCCCAGGCTGTCTCCCTCTTGTTAAAAAGATTACTATCAGAAATGTGGAAACGCTTCTCACTCATCTGTGGTCACCAAAGCCCCAGGTCCTCATTAGAGGCCAAATTTGGTGCTAAGCTCAAAGATTCCAGCTTCCTCCTTTGTTCCTATCTCTGTTAAATAAGAACACTGCCTGGAAGGGGTAACACCTAATAACACTTCACAGAAATGTGCTGCTTGTCTCCAGAGTGAGCTCTGTCAGCTGGGGGCAGGTGAGAGGACTTGAAGATGCAGTGCCAGGGGCAAAAGGCCTGGGATCTTAGGTACTGACTTTGTTGCTGCTTGTTTTTCCTGGGACTCGGGTATTGCCATGATATGGCAAAATTCCCTTGATTTTAAAGGCTTACATTCCCTGCAGAACTCCTCTCTAGTAAATGAACCCACAGGGTCAGTATCTTAATTCCTTCAAGTCCTTGTGATCAGTGGTCTGATATTTAATTGGTCTCAACATCAAACGCAGTAATCATGCCTGGATCCTAGAGATGAAACTCCAGGGTTTAATGTTTTCCCTGCTGGGTTTTGGTCTTACTTTGGTCCCATCTCTCCTTTCTATTCCTCCATTCCTCCCTTTTTGGAACAGGAATACTTACCCTGTGCTATTCTATTCTGGGGGTATGTAAATTGGTTTTTTAACAAATTTATTTTTACAGAGGCTTTCCAGTAAGCATTTGCCTTGAGTCTCAGAGAGATTTTGGACTTACCCTTTGAGTAATACTGGAGCTGTTGAGATTCTGGGGACTCTTGAAGACAGACTGAATCATTTTGATTAACAAGCTGACATGAGCCTTTGGGGTCCTGGGGTGGAATATTATGATTAATATGTCCTCCAAAGGGTCACATGTTCAGATCAGGGGCTTCTGGAAGTGATCAGGAATTCACAGTGGAAAGGCCACCTAAGAGGCGGGGTCTATTTGAAGGGAGTAGCTCATGGGACATGATCTTGCAGACCGCATCTGGCCTCCTGTCCCTTCCTTTCTGGTTCTTTCTTTGTCTCTACACTTCCTGGCTGCCATGTAGTGAGTAGCCTTCTTCCCCCACGTCCTTCCACCATGATGCTTCTGCCTTACCATAGCCTAAAAGCAGCAGACCATGGACTGAGACCTTTGAAACAATGAGCCAAAATAAATCTTTTCTCCTTGAAGTTATTTGTCTTTGGTATTTAGTCACAATGACAAAAAGCCGACTAACAGAAATTCACAGTCCTTTGCTGGAGGCACATGATAGCCATCCACAGGACATCTTGGATAAAAGCTCAGGACCTGTTCCCAATCTTGCTATTCCCAGATGTAAGCTCTAGGAGCCAAATCACTTATTCTTAGGATTTCTTCATGTCTTTCTTGTAATCTGAATAATATCAGTATCTAACCTTATAGGGTTGCAATGCATGAGGTTGTCGTGCATAGCAAGTACGCACTCCCTGGCATATAATAACTTTGCAAAAGTATCGTATCTCACTACAGCACAGCCACACTAGATAAATGACTGCTGGATTCTGGGAAGCACACCAGAGACAGGGGAACCCTCCAGCTACCACCTGAATGGAACTGAACTGTTGTGTACAATGATCAGTGCAGCCACCTACAGCCTGCCCACCGAACCTCCTGCCTGCCTTGTCTGCTGACCACCTTACCACTGGTAAAGCCAGAGTCTGCATAAATCCTGCCTGATACGAGAGCACAGAAAGAGAGAGGGAAATGGAGAATTGATAAAATATGATCACAAAATAAGGCAAACTCAAATGTCTACTGTATCTGTGTTCTGTATCTACACAGAGCTGCCCTCTGAAAGGAGCAACCAGAAAATAAGAGTTTCTGAGGGACATTTTAAAAATTAAGAAACCAAAGCAATATATGGGTTTCTTAAAGATTATGCAAACATTCTAATTCATTCTATAATTATTTTTAATAAATACGTCATTTAATGAAATATTCATTGGCACTTAAACTTGTTATAAATTTCATCCATCATTAGGAAAAAGATAGGTGACTGAATAAATAGAAAAAAGGAAAGCAACAACAAATCAGTAATAGGAAATGTGATAAAATGCTTAATTACTGTTATGGTTTACGTCTAGATGTCCCTCCAAAGCCTCAAGCAGTCTTAGATGGGGCTTTTTTGGAGGTGGCTGAATCTAGAGTGTGTGATGCTGGGAATAAAGCTGTGTGATTAGTGAATCAGTTCACTGATTGGTTTGGCATAGTTCTGGCTGGGATTAAGGGTGGGTAGCCTGCATACAGTATATAGGACAGGAAAAGTCTTATCTCCCCCTCTTGTTGCTTTTGTCGTCTTCTGCCACCTTGAACTGTTGCCCTTCTGCCATGCCATCCTGCCTTGGAGCCAGCTGATTATGGACTGAAACCTCTACAAGCTGTGAGCTAAATAAACCTTTCTTCCTTTAATCTTCGGTGTCTGGTGTTTTGTCCCAGCAATGAGAAAAATAACTAAGACAATCACATATCAAAGAAATGTAGCTAGAAGTTACGCAATCCTTGATTCCATGGCTAAAAACCATGGGATCCTCCCTCCATTTGGAGTTCATTACAAAGATGGGCAAAGAGGCAGAGATGGGGTTCAGAAGAATAGCTGAACAGACAATTAAAGATTAATTATCCTGGAAAAAGATCAGCAGTTCCATAGCATGTCACTTA
>RJWT010020291.1:0-18035 GCA_004365215.1 Cuniculus paca
CCTGCCTCTTGTTTGAATTTAAATTGCCCACTCAGGTTTTCTGGTCCTCCCAGTCCTCTGGAGTAGGAGCAGAGAACAGCATGATTCTTACCCAGCTTCCCTCCAACCCTGACCCACCCCAGCAGGCCCACTCCAGATCCACAGGGGCTGACAGGCAAAGCCAGCAGGAAAGTCTAACCCCTAGTTCTCAGAAACTATCACAAATATTTCGACTCATGGAAATATTTACAATCTATGACCAGGCTAATCCACTAAGCCAGAATTTCTAAGAATAGGACCTGGCCATCAAGGCCCGCATATATGCACAAAATATATCCTGAGGACTTCTTCAGGCTACAGATACCTGCTGTCCAGCAACAGAATCTGAGAAACCTGTCTAATACAGTCTCCCAGCAAATGAACTGTAAGTTGCTGGGCAAATGTCTTCCGTTCTGTGTGTGTCTCTCCTGAACCCCATTCCCAGTAGCAGTCTAGGCCCCTGGGATGCTCAAGCATTGGACAGCCAATAATTTGGGATTGGAAACACTGATTTGGTAAAATAATAATAATGGTAATAATAAGTGCCCTATGCTCTGGGTTAGGCATTAAGGAAAAAGCTTTTACATATAGTATTAAATATAATCCTCTAACAACCTTGTACATTATTCTCTTGATTTTACTGATGGAAAACAATCTCAGAAAAATGGCACAACTGACTGCTAGGCTCATACATGGTTATGAAATAAAAGTACCAGAAATCCAACCCAGTTCCACTAATTCCGTAGCCTGAGCTTGTAACCACTTGGTCCCAAATTTTCCATATTTTCTTTGTTGATGTCTTAATGATCTTACCCAATACAGCTCTCCAAAAGCCAGCTTTCCAAAAAAACAAGTTTGCCCAAAGTACATTTACTGACATATCAAGTCAATAAAAGTTTCCAGGGACCATCTGAACAGTTTTAGTCATTAGAGTGCATAGTTGGTTTCTCATATTTTTGAGGATTCTCCCCCTCTAGGCATGTCCAAAGGTACATTTTGACACATCCAGTCTGGTCAGAGGAATGGGTGGTCCTGCCCCTGTGCAGCAGCAGCCCTTGACTCCTGATGCTGATTCTATAGCATCCTGTGTCACCTGCTCACACCCACGAAGCTCTTGGCTATGGGGAGAGGTTTTTTCTAAGCAGAGTAACAGGAAAAGAGCAGCCCAGTTGGCCATCCTAGATCCATTAGAAGCTGTTTCCCTGTCAGTTGGTGTTAAATTGTTCATTCTTCTAATTGATTTTCAGTGATTGACAAAATCTCACCAATTCAAACCTGTGTGTACTATCATGTCTTCCTGTCCCTGCCTAAGACAAACACTTATCATGTTGCATTATAAATGCTTCCTCTTAGAGCAGGCTGTGAGCCTCAAGACTAGCAAAGGCTCCCGTTTACTTTTGTACTTTCAGCACATAACTCAATAGCTTAGTGTGTTAACAGCACGGTATGTTAGGGTAACCTTAAATTGAATCATTTAAATAAGGAAACTGCAGATTGAGTGGAAGAGCTAGTTCAGCGGGCTACCAGGATAATGTATACAAACCAGGACTGTCCCAAGGAATATGGATCATGGTCATTTTATTGGTAGCAACTGTTGGCTGAATTAATAAATTCACTTTCATGAAAGAAATTCATGGAATTGGCTCACTTCTTGCTAATGGTATCAATCTTGGTGTCTCCTGGTTGAGATAGACTTTCTCTGAGAAACCTTGGATGATATGAACCATTTTGCTGAGTGTGGGTGTCTTGGTTACTTTTTTCTCATTGCTGAGACAAGATACCTGATGCCTAAAATGAAGGAAGGAAAGGTTTATTTCTTACAGTTTTTGGAGGTTTCAATTCATACTCAGCTGGCTCCAAGTCAGGGTGGCATGGCTGAGGGGCAGACGTTCATGGTGGCCCACAACCAACAAGAGCAAACAGTACAAAAAGAGAACAAAACACACTTTCTTCCCTCCCTTATATTGTAGACTGGCTCTGCTCCTGGGTGGGTGCAGTACACACACCACTAATCCCAACAATAGACAACAAGCCAATCACAAATACTAGATTCAACTGCCTCCATCCATGACTGCATGAGGCTTGAGGGGCCACCTAGACACAAACCATAACAGCTGGAAAGTCTTGTACCATAGCTACTGTCTGTCCTGGTTCCACTGCTGGGCTAGTGACCCAGAGCACCTGACACTGAGAAAGTATTCCATAAATATCTGCTGAACTGAATTAAAACAAGTTGCTAAGACGTTCACATAGTTGAGGCCAAGGATAGTATTATTTTTCAATTGTGCTCTCCCAAAAGATATGATTCAAGTTCTAACTCCCCATAACTGAATACGACCTTATTTAGAAATAAGGTTTTTGTGGATGTAATCAAATTAAAATGCAGTCTCATTCTAATCCAGGCATCCTTATAAGAGGAGGGAAATTTGGACACAGACACAGGGAAGGATGTCATGTGTGTGCAGAAGTAGAGATTGAGGTGATGTATCTACAAGACAAAGAATACCAAGATTACCAGCAACCATCAAAAATCAGAACAAGGAACAGATTCTACTTTCAAGTCTCTGGTAGGAACAAACCCTACTCACATCTTGATTTTTAATTTCTGGCCCCTAGAACTCAGAAAGAATAAATTACTGTTGTCTTAAGTAATTTAGTTTATGACAGTTTGTTATGGTACTCCTACGGAACTAATACAGATAACACATTTTCATTGTGAATGAGGATAAAAATGAAAGTCCAAGCATCATAGCCTGATATATGCAGTGCTTCCTAACCTTACCCTAATCTATCTCTCTGTCCTCTTTGCACTACCTTCTTCTGAGCACCCTCTACTTCCGCCATTATTCCTAGGACATGTGTGGTTATCTCTCTGCCTTTGCATGGATTGTTCCTCTGTGCTTGTCTTTTGAGTTCTAGTTTAACCAGCAACTCTCTGATAAACACCTTCTCTCACCCTCTCAGCAAGAACTAAGGGCTTGCTTCTTTGAAGTTTGACAGAAAGTTTTCTCTCTTTTGGTGTTCCTTGTGATTATCCTCATTCTTGCTTGTTTCCCCTGTGAGTGCTGTGCCCTCCCAAGAGCTACACTTTACTCCTCTCCGAATCCATGGTGCCTAGCATGGCACTAGGAAGGAGTAGGGACATCATAAGAATTCAAATGACAGACTGGAGAAACTTGAACCTGGGAGCAGCGAGACTTCAGTAAGTAGAATGTACAACTGGTTGAGTGAAATCTGAGGCTAGGAAGACAGTTTAAAACCCACCCATGAAAAGTGTGTGAAGTCATGAAGAGTTTAAGTATTATTCAGCAGACTTCTAAGAGCCTGTGAAAATTTGTCTATGATTTGCTCAGACGTGTGCTGACAACGCACGCTTCTTATGATGCTGTAGAAGACAGACCAACATGGAAGACCTGTGCAGGTGGCATGAAAGTCAGCCAGGAGGTCTTTGCCCTTCCAGGCACAAGAAGGCAGGTGAACAGACTAAAACAGAGGAAGTTCGGCAGAACTCAGATGCATCAGGAATCTTCAGAGTCAAATTCTTAGGCAAAACATTGGAAAAAAAGAACCAAGGAGGTCTGTGCAGTATCCAGCTCATGAATGTGGGCGGGTAATAGGGTCATCCTTCATGAGAGGAGCATATTTAAGGGCAGGACTGGAGCTGGCCAGAGAGACAATGAAGATTCCCAGGAGACCATTACCTATGTGGTTCTAGGGCTTGGGAGACATAGCAGGTTAGAAATACAGCTGTGGGGCATGTTGAGACACAGGTGGGGATTCCCAAGGTTGAAGGAATGGATGAAACCCCCCAGAGAGAGTGTGCACCATGGAGAAATAGACTATTGACATGCCCCTGAGGACCACCAATAGCCCACAGTATCTTCCCCCATCAAGCTCCTGCAGGATTTCCTGACTAGGAACTGGTGGAGGGGTTGCCCTGTGCTTTTGCAGCAGCCCATCCTCGGAGTCCCTGGTTTGCCTCTGAAACAGCTCTCCTATGAGATATAATTCTTTCAGTCTGCCATCTCTCAAAATTATTTTTCTGTTTGCTAATAATATTCTGGCACAAAAACTCTGGCTCATCAGCTCAGGTTTAATGTGATAAAAATGCATATTCACCTTGAACAGGATATTTCAGATAACACATATTCATTTGATCAGACTCCATTATGCACTCAGCTTTATGCCTGCCTACCACAAAGATGCCTTAGCCCAAGGTTTGGGAGGCCATTGTTCAGGGTCCTTCAGTCCCTGGAACACAGTAGCCACAAGAAGAGACATAAAAAATTAATGAATCTGCTGTACTCAATGTCTTGCAGTCAAGGATAGTTAAGCAGATAAAACAGAGAAGGGGGATGGGATAATGTTGTAGCAAATGATTTTCTTTATGATTATTAGGTGAAAAGAAACTGGTGAAGAAAGTGGGAGAAGACAATTGAGACAAATGAAAGGCTTGCATTAAGAAGCAAGTCCAGCAGAGGTGAGGATGTACAGACAAATGGAGTCTTTTTAGGCTTGTGTTCATGGGGTGTGGGGGTGCACAATAAGCGTCTGGAAGGAGCAGAATGCTTCCACCCAGGCAGCGTTGGCCTAACGCCTGACCATTCCTTACTTGAATAATGAGGCTGCTGGACTAGCCTGAGGCCAGCAGCACAGTCTTATATAACAAAACAAAACAAAAAGTCTTTGGCTTACCTACCATCCTCTAAAAAAAGATGAGGCTTCCTACACTTCGTAATTGTGACCACAGAGTAGTTTTGTGCTGCTAACTGTGCTCTGCTTGCCACCAACAGAAATATGGTTTCCTAAAAAGAAGTGAATTAAGTTGTCAGTAATCAAAGAAAATTATTCCCACCCCAACTGCAGACACACAGGCACACTTGCTGAACTCTGAAATGGAGCAAACCACTACTTGCTTTTAATGAACTACAAGATCAACTAGATTTTCCCCAAAACGGAGTAACTGGTGAACTAGAAATGAATCTACATATATTCCATCACAAACCAAGAAAATTAGCAAGTTTCCAAAGAAAGTTTTTCAAAGCAAAAAGACTGTGTTTTGTTCACATTGTGCTAAAATATACTACTGTGCTATTTTAAGGAGATAACTAGAATTTTGTGGATTAAATCCCTAGGGAGACCAGATATCCCTAGGAAAAAGAATTGAGTAAGTGTTATATTATCTGTGAAACATCCTGGTTTTTGGTAAATTGGATCAGTAGAATAGAGCTTGGGGAGTAGCTGGGACAAAATTAGTGTTCTGTTGGCTTCATGGGGCAACTGGTCACTGGTTTGTTGAGACCATAAGTCAAAAGATCTTGGGAGAGCTAAGTGCTGTGCTTTCCTTCCCTGAATGGGTGAATAATATAAGTGTCCTTTTTTCCAAGTGCATAATCCATTTCAAAGTTCCACAGCATGATTTGTTGTGACCCTCACTGTTCATCAAAATCACCCAGGAAAGCTTTGTGTATCTACAGATGCTCAGACTTCACCCAGAGATTCAGATTCAGTGATGCTTTGGGGTTGAGGGAGGCAGCCCTGGCATCTGTGGCTCACGAAAGCTCCCCACGTGGTTCTGATGTACAACTAGAATGAGAGTCCTGCTTTTAGCCTTCCTATCCTTTAAATGAGTCCGCTTCCTTTCATTCACATTTCTTCCTGGGCCGGTGAGTGCCATTAACATCCCCTCCTCCACCACGTGCCTGCAGATGGTGCCAAGCCCAGTCACAGTGGAAGCTAAGAGAGCTGGTGGTTGTCACTAAGCAAGGAGTGATGTAATCTGATTTGTATTTTAGGAAAGAAACCATGTAGGCAGAACAGCAGAAGGATGGATGAGGGTGAGCCTGAGGCCAAGGAGACCAGTTGGGCACTTGACCAGCACTATCTATCAAGGCCATGAAAAAAGGGGACCAGCACTGACAGATATGGGAGTGGGTCAAAAATATGACTATGAGTGAACTGACAAATTTGGTGACTGTGCATGGGAAGGTGAGGGTGAAAAGAAGGTAACAGTACAATTTTAAGATGGAGAAATAAGGTTAAGAGTGACACAGTTAACTAAAAGTAAGGCCGACTGATCTGGGAAGGCATCCATCTGCCTGCAATGCTTGTCTCCTTTTTGCA
The DNA here is from genome assembly GCA_004365215.1 of Cuniculus paca. Lineage (NCBI taxonomy): Eukaryota > Metazoa > Chordata > Mammalia > Rodentia > Cuniculidae > Cuniculus > Cuniculus paca. The sequence continues at coordinate 6,142 of RJWT010020291.1, forward strand.
TCCTGGGCTCTGCAAGGAACGAGATAGGTCACACAGAGCTAACATTGAGCCTATACCATGGATTTGTATTGCAATAATATGTATTTATGTCTGGACTCGCAGCAGCTGAAAGGTGGGGGCTAGTATTAGTCATCTGTTTTCAATCTCAGCTCCCGGCCCAGTAAGCACATAATAGGCACACAACACAATTTTGGTAAAAAGATAACTGATTTAATGGAAATGGCAACAGCCTCACTGGGAAATCTCCCTGTTATCAAGTCAGCCTCATGATAAAGAAGGTTTCAAATAAAGAGGAGCCAAAATTCCTTATTTACCTGGATTCCAAATGGCTTACATTTCCAAGATCAAGCCAGCAGCCTCCTTGGGGAGGAAGTGTGAGTGACACAAGTATTTAGGCCTGAGGCATCGTGCTTTGGTTTCCAGGCTGGACATCTGTCAACCAAGGCTGCTGTCCATGATAGCTGCCATTTTGTTGAATGTGAGAGAGGAGGGAAGTGGCTGGGGCTCTGAGCCCAGAACCTACGACTGTCCTTGTCGTGGACACACTGAGATGGTGGGTGGAAAGACATGGGGCTAGAAGTGAACTCGGCTGACAGAACCTGAGGAAATAGGGATATGCCACTTGGCTCAACGATGAAAACTCCCTTCAAATGAGAACTAGAGGAGAGCAATCTCTTCCCAGAGCACAGGGAGACAGATTTTATGTCTCTTTTTCAGAACTATTATTCTTTGTTTTCAGGTGTCCCTGCAACACCTTTTTCTTTTCCTGAGGTCCCTAAAATGCTACAGTGAATATATTTAATTAATCAGTCAATCATAGCTGTTAACCTTCAGACAGCTGCTAGGTACTTATCACAAAGAATCCGCCCATGCACAACCCAAAGGTAACACAAACCAGGACCCATCTGACCTCTGATACGCCTCAGGCAGCGTTTGACCTGATGCTCCCTTCCCACCTCTCCCTGCAGATGCTTTCTAAGTAGCCTGACTCTTTCTGTACAAGGAATTGATCGTGTCAGCTGTAGTTAAATTTTTTAAATAAAATCTCCCCCACCTTGTGATTTTTTTTAAATTGAGAGCCATCATCTCCCTCTTCCCGCCACCACCACCCCACTGCGGCCCCTGCAGGGGACAGTGCTGCATTGCCAGTTAGAAACAAGATATCCAGACTTCTTTGTCTGCAACACTGTGAAGGCTTCATTTTCACATTTTTCTTTGGCTGGAAGTGCTAACGTCCCATTTCAGGAGATAAAGGTGGATTTTCCTAAACATATCCATGAAAGTCAATGCACATTTGTGCTTTTTTTTCCTGCCCTTCAGGTTTTCCTCTTGCATTTCTCATTTTCTTCCTATCAGAAGTCAGCAAAATGCTATGCCAGACTGAGTCTACAGGATCTGTTTTTGACAGCTTGTGAGGGTAGAAAGAAAAGGAAAAGGGAAAACGGGGAGACAGGGAAATGAAGAGGAGACCAAAAGGACAAAGGTCTCTGGAGACGAAGGGAACTGTCTCAACGGCTTTGGAAACAACTCGCTGTTCCTGTTGTCTGTAGTGGGCTTTGTTTCCAATGTCCCAAACTCAGTCACCACCTTATTTATTCAGCTGTGCAAGCCGATTCATCTTTAGCATTGCCTGATACTTGTCTTAAGCATACTCTGCAAAGGCATCCATCATGAAAATAAAGCTATGTTGCAAGAAAACATAACTAAAACAGAGGAGAAGAATTTAAGCTGTGAGACACAGAAAAATTAACATAAATATTCAAAACCTTGCCCTCTTGTCTGCCAGACCCAACTCTGGGCTTTGTCTGTGCATAGCAGAAACTGAATGGGGGGGCGGGTGCTGGAGGCTCAAAGCCTAGCTGGATTTAACTCAGAAAGAGCAAAAAAGCCAGGGCCCCAGTGCTGGCTAGGAGAATGACTGTGGGAAGAAAAGAAGACTCTGCTGGGGTTGGGGGAAGAGGGCTGCTGTATTTGGGGAAGAAGAGAAAGAATTTCTGGAACTTTTCCATGCATTAGAACTATGTTCTGTCTTTAGTATTTGCTCAGGAAACTGTAGGAAAGACTCAAGTACTGGTCTGGAATGTGACTCAGGGGCAGAGCACTTGCTTAGCATCTTCATGGCCCTGAGTTTGATCTCCAGCACCACAACCACATTAAGAAATTAATAACAAGTACTTGCAAGTTTTGGGAGACTGTAATGTATGCTTGGAATATGCACTGTGCTGAGGAAGGGCCAAGTGGCGGCTCATTTTTATACAGGTTATAGACATGTCTAATACTATTATAGACACTACGTCTGTGAAAGAACTGGCAAAGAAAATAGCATTAGTGGGAGAGGGCTATTCACAAAATAAATTGGGGAAAACATGATTCTCAAAATGGTATAAGTAAGTCAGACTTGGTTGGGTGTGTTGGCATACGTCTATAATCCCAGCACTCTGAGAGACTGAGGCAAGAGGATCACAAATTCCAGCCTCATCAACTTAGCAAGACCTTATCTCAAAAAAAATTTTTAAAGGACTGGGAAAAAATCTCAGTGCAAAGGCCCTTGTTTAAATCCCCAGAACCTGGCCCCCAATCAGGCTCAATATTCCACCAGGTTGTCCTCAAATACTAACTCTGTCATTCATGGAACATTGACAATCATGACACTCCATGATACATACCTGTGAACCCCAGAATCCCACATCTCCTTCCTATGAAACAGCCTCCTTGTCGCGGAATGTCAGCGATTTCCTCTATGGCCAGAGCAGCCAAGCTTCCTGGGGTGTGAGTGGCAGTTGAGAGGCAGCATGCAAGGGGATAAAACTTGTCAGCTGGACAAGGTACCAGCAAGACCTCACCAGAAGATGAGGGCCTCCCTTCGCGCTCTCCTTTTGCAGTGTATCTGGATGCATCTACCATCTTGAGGGCTGAAGGGAAGTATCAGAGAACACCCCCCTTGGAGCATATTGAAATTATTAACAAATTGCCGAAGGTGGGATGTCACTTGACAGCAAAAGAAGTGATCAGTTCCCAAAAGTCATGATGCATTATATTCAAGGGAAGAATTGTCAGGAAGTTAGTTGCCGGGGAAAGCTCCCAGCTTTGATGCCATGGCGCCAGCCTCCTTGGCTCTGAAAGTTGGGTGTTGGGACTCTCTCTGTGCCTACCACAGGTCAAAGAGCCTGCCATCCAAGAGGATATAGGGGCTCTTCCAACCTATGCACTTTCATCAAAAAAGCCTGAACAATCATTTCTAGGGCCCTCATTCCCAAAAGCAGTCCAGAAAGCCCCTAATTTTCCCTGAGATCTTGGGTCAACTCTTGGTACTCAGTATTTGACATCTTATAGACACCATGATCACTGTTACAGCATGTGGAGGTAAGGGGTTAGAAATATAACCTATGTCTTCACAAGTTATTCTTATTTTCTCCATAAAATACTTTTATTTTATTTTCCCAGTTGTCAATCACAATCACTTGTAACTTTCATACTCAGAAAATATCTGTTTCAACTGTGAAAAGAATTAAAAGCTCTTGCTCTGCCCCTGATTACCCAAGGGTAATTAACCTCTCTAAGCCTTGGTTTTCTCATCTGTGAAATGAGAAGGCTGTGTGTGTGACTTGCTTGCTAAGAAACTATTCAGCACTAATACTCTGGAAATCTGTGAGAAATTTGATTACAAGTTATACTAATTTAGTCACAAGAGAGTATAATCCTTACAAACCTGTGAAGATCCCAATTATCTATATCTAACTTGACAGTAAAAAAGTAAACTTTGCTGGGCATAAGGGGAAATCATTACATACACTAATTCTGTTTTCTCTTTTGGAGAATTTAATGGTCCATTCATTTATCAGACATTGTTAAAGATCTATTATGTGCTAGGAATTCTGTCAATCATTGTTATTACCCTTATAACAAACTATAGCCTTGATATATTAGTAAAGATAATACTAGCTGCTACAACAGATAAACACCAGCTGAAGTGGCCTTGTGACATGAGATATTTGTATCTTACTTACTTGAAGTGCAAAATGAATATTTCTAATTGGGATGGAGGAAGAGTCTTCCAAGCAATGATACAGAGGTGAAGGCTGCCCATTTTGTGTTTCTACTGACTTCAAAGCATGGTTTAGTAAGTCACGGTTCTCAGCTATTTTAATTTGCCAGGGATTGGGGAAAGCACTGAAGTTTTTTCAAGTCCAGTATTGAAATGGTCCTTATCACTCTCTGTCATGTTCCATTGGTTATACTTAGTCACGTGACTATGCATGAGGAGTTTGGTGATGAGCTGTTACCTTCCCTTAGGTAGGCCACCTAAAATGAGGAAACTAAAAATTTGATCAGTAAGTGATAGCTGCACAATCTGAACCCATGACTTCTGACTGCAAGACAGATGCTACATTCACATAAACAAGAAATAGATTGTGTATTAGTCAACTTCCCCATCAGTGGGTAAAATAGCTGATAGCTGCAACATAAACAATGAGAGAGTTATCTGGTTATGGTTTCAGAGGGTTCAGTCCATGGTTAGCTAGCTCCAAGTTAGAAATGGCATGGTGGAAGGGCATGGCAGAAGAAAGTTGTTCAAACTCATGGCAACCAGGAAGCAGAAAAATAAAGAGCCAGAGTAAGGGATGCAGTCTCTAAAGGAATGCCCACAGTGGCCTGCCTCATCTAACTTATCCTCACCTCCTAGCATATTCAGCTATGAATTTGTCAATGAATTAGTCCATTTAGTGTAGTACTCCATGATCTAGTCACCTTCTGAAAGCCCTACCTCTGAACATATGAGGAAGGCTAATGTTGCCTATGAGAGATTGGGGGTGGGAATCAGAGAAGTTAAGTAAATAGCTCAAGACTAACCAACAAATCAATGGCAAAACTGCGACTCCAAGCCCAAAACCATCTTTCTAGTCTGCTAGAAGACTACTGCCCTAAGTTCCACCTGAAGGATAATGGAAGGATAGAAGGTCTCACTTACAAGCGGGAGACAAGCACTACAGGTAGGAAAAGAACATGCATATAAATCTGCAAGCAGGATAAATCCTCCAGTGAAAGAGCAAGTCACTTTATGTGGTCAGTTATCAGTTACTAAAGCCTGAAAACTGCCTATAACCAACCTGAAAATAGATTGTGTCTGTGGAATATTATTTTCTTGGATATCCCAATTGTTACACTGCCTGACATTTTTATTTTTGCATAAAATTGAACTTTATGGTTTTAGAGTAATAAAATCCTTTTATTTGTACCATGCTCCTACCCACTAAACTTTCACTAAGATATACTCTTTTATGTTACAGCTATATACTTTGATTAAAGCAGTTACAGGCCCATCTAGTTCTACATTCAAATAACCACTCTGATCAATTTTTATATTTCATACTTTCCCTTTTGATCCATTATCTCATTGCTCCAGAATGGCTGTAAGGTAATTTGCAATCTCTGGCACTTTGCCCCATGTATAGGTGTTGACCTATATGTTTAATACTTGTGCAAATCAGCCTGACTTCATCTGTGCTATTCTTCATTACTTGCAACCTGATTAAAGTCATGAATCTCTGGAATATAACTATGTTTTCAAGATTGTCATCTAAATTATGTAAATAACTAGCACTGTAATTAGCTCTCTTCTTTGATGAGCTTCCGTTCAGGCTCAAGGTGTGTTGATCTATATTTATCGGTTCAAAGCGTGCTTCTTTCCCAGACAAGTAGGCTTCTGTAGGAGGTGAGCCTCCTAAGAAAAGTGTTCCATCAGCATCCTGACCAAGACTGGCCAGGCCCCCAGCTCTCCTTGCCATGCTCAACTAAAACATTCAATAGTCTTCCATTCAGAGAGATTCTTGCAAAGGAGCTGAACTATTCAATCCTTACTTCTACAAACTACTTCTCAGGATCCAAAATTGGAGCACCATTTTTCTTTTTCTACATTCTTTCTAACCATACCAGGGAAAACTTTTCAGATCCTCCTACAGGAGATCTGCCTATTTCTTACTTCCATTTTGGAGATAAGAAAGCAATTCAGCAATGTTGCCTTAATTATCAGTGACTTTTTTTTCTATGCGTGGAGAGGTAGAGTTTCCACGTTGGCCTTTGGAAGGACCCGGTCATTGTTACTGTCCTCAGAAGCAGTCTTGAGAGATGAACACATTGTAGTTGAGGTTGTGTCTTGGCTCTGCCTCTCAGTTAAATCTCCCTGAGCACTAGGTACTTCACTCAGATTACAGGCAATAACATTACCTTACAGAGTTGTCATGAGATCTAAGGAGGTCCAGATAAGTCAGATCACCGGGCAGTTTTCCTCTGAGAAGCAGTGCTGTGCAATGGGTACTTGCCCAGACCAGAATCCAACTTCCTCCTTAATTTCTCTGGTCCTGGTTTCTCTGTCTCTAAAATGGGTATGATAAGCACACTCTTCTTATTGAATTGTTTTGCAAATTAAATGTGGTCATTATTATTCACCTAGGCACTCAGTATTAGCTACGAGGTGTGATTAAAATATGGTGAATATTCAAGTTTTTAAAATTTTATTACAATAAAAGACATGTTACCATTAACTACCTCAGAATACTCCTCTCATTTCAAATGCACTCTAGTCCTGCCCTTTCTGAAGCAGTTCTGGAAATCCTCTTTCCTGAATGTCTTACAAAGTATTGTAAAAAAAAAAAATGGTGACTGCTGCTGCTGAGTGCCAACAGAAATGCAGATCCATAAATGCAATACAGTGTATCCTTATCCACTTTATTAACTGGATCTGGTGTACTGTGACGTTTCTGGCTCTTCCTCAAAGTCAAAATGACCATGAAAGGTAAACATTTTGAATTGATGCAGGACACTGAGACAACCATGACAGCACCACTAAAGATAGGAAAGAGACTTTCAGAACTGCTTCAGAAACTGAGAAGAATAATGAAACGTGTGTTCAATGAGATGGGGAGTATTCTGAGAGGTGTTAATGGCAACGTGTCTTTTAACGTAATAAAGTTTTAAAAATTTAAACATTACTATAGTTTCTGGTCACAGCTCATATTATCATCTGACCCAGAGCATACAAACGGCAGAGGCTCAGGAAAGTTAATTTCCTTCCCTTTTCCTTTCCTTATCACACAGACCCCAGGGATGGTGCCAGGGACTTGTGGCCACCTCACCATAATTGGAGTGTTAAATGCTGAAAGCCACTCTACAACTAGGACAAGCCCCTTGCTCTAGCCTTCTGCAAACAAAGCCATAGACATTGTTTTTAATCCTTTTATCAGGCACTCACACTCCTGTTTGTTTTTTTCCTACTGGACTAGATGTTTCCACCTTTGTTCATCACCCCAGTGTTCCCATCACAAAGATCCTCGGTTAGTGACTTCCCAGGACACAGACTGACCATGAACCTACCTGGCTGTTGTGGTTTATACCTAGATGTCCCCCCTAAGCCTCATGCACTCATAGGTAGGGCTTTGGGGAGGTGACTGGATCACTGGGGGATGACACTCATGTTGGGAGGTGAAGCCTGGTTGGAGGAGGTGGGTCACTGGGCTTATGGCCTGGAAGGGTCTGTCTCTCTTCTTCTTCCCTTAAGCTCCCTCTGTTGCCTGCCACTATGCTGCCCAGCAAATCACTTCCTGCCACTATGAACTGTTTCTGCTCTGCCATGCTGCCCAGGCTTGGAGCCAGTCAACAATGGCCGGAAACCTCTACACACTGTGAGACAAAATAAACATCTCCTCCTTTAACTTTCAGGTGTCAGGTATTTTGTCCCAACAAGGAGTAAAGTAACAAGACACTGGCTGATTTCCTTATATTCTGTTCCTTGTTCATTCACTTGTTTAAACCGTACAAAAACCCCTTTGAAGCCCAGAAGAAATCAGCCAAGGACCCACACTGACTCCTGAATGCATGATGAGAAGCTGCAGGGCATGACCAGAAGGACTCTGCTTCACAAATCTCTTTGCCTAAGAGCTACGATGGGCTTCGCAGCCAAATAGGGACAATCATTAGACCCTCAGACTCAAGAGGAAACCAGGGAATGTGTCCAGGAAGGGGTTAGTCATGAACCGGATTTTCAAGCAGGTTTTAAAACATCTAAAGGGTAAGAAGCTCTTGGGTTAGAGGAAAGGACCCTATCAACACAATAGTAAGTTTTGCAAGCCAAATATCTCACACTTGTGATTGGAACCTACAAGTGCATAAAAACAGAAAGTAGGTGACTGGTTGCTGGGGGCTGAGAGGACATAGTAATGGAGTGTGACAGCACATGGGCATGGAGTTTCTTTGGGGAGTAATGAAAAGGTTCTGCAGTTAAGTAGCGGTAATGGTTACACAACTCTGTGGGTATTCTGAAAACCACTGAATGGTACAATTTAAAACAATGAATTTTATGGTAAGTGAATTATATCTTAATGAAGCTATTTTTAAAGATAGGAAGAATAGATTCTTCCACCACAGAAAGGTCTCTCTGTTCCACTGGTCTCTCATGGGAACTGCCAGGAAGCAGATGTGCTCTTGGTACAATGCCACAAACTAGGAGGATAAGCACAAAGATAAATTGACAATAACCTTTTTTATCTAGCTCAGTGTTTCTCATCCGGATGCAGTTTTGCCCCAGAGAATATCTGGCAATGCCTAAGATGTCTGTGGATGTCATGACTTGGGAGTTGCTACTGGCATCTAACAGGTTGAGGCCAGGGATGTTGCCAGCACCCTACAATGCACAGGCTGGTACCCCACAACAAAGAGGCCTCTAGCCCATCATGCAGGTAGCTCTAAGATTGAAAAATCCGATCTTGCCAAAACTTTGCAGACTCCTTTCATCTCTCATTTACTATAAGTTGTTGTTAAGGACTCAAATATGAATATATAAAACAAAATTTCTTCCTCTGAAGTATTTTCTTATAGCTAATTGAAGCAAGGATATCCTAGTTTCAATTTATTCCATATTCACAAGGAAAATACACTTTTTGCATAATTTACCAATCTATTCCTCTTCTGCAAAAAAAACTAGGTAAATTCTTTACAGAGACATGGTATTGTTGGTAAATTAAAAAGTTTGTGTGTTCAAATTGTTTAATTTCCAAGTTGCTTGTGTATTCCTCTGGGGGAGAAAAGCTTTTATTTAGCTGAACAAAAATAATATTGCCTTTCTCTTCAAGATTAAATTTAGAAGAAATTCTTATTAGAAAAACATACCTGTATGTTTAATGTTTAGGGTGTTTAGAACTTAGTGGTGCTTGATGGAAGTAAATGAATTAGAAGAGCTCTGAGTTAACTGAGTTTGATTCTCAACTCTGCCTTTACCTTTTAGTGACCCAGGAAGGTCACTCTTTTCTCTAAATATCAACTTCCTCTCATGAAAGCAAGATGTTAATAACTACCATTCGGAGTTGCTAGGAGAATCCATGGGATGATGCATGCGTGGCCCTGAGCAGATGCACAGCGAGATTCCCACTTTGCTCCCAGTAGCTTTTGCCACAGGCTGAACCACTAACATGCACCACTCCCAACCCCTCCCAGACACACACATTAGTAAGCAGTCCCAGGACCCAGGCTTTTACTACTTATCAGACACTAGTGGTAGTTGCTAGAAATTAAACTAAGGAAATGGCTTTGCCTATGTCCTTCCTCCTGAGGTAGTTCTGTCCGTTACCAGGCCAGAGCAAGGATGGTTGGTGACAGCTCCTGTCATCTTTCACAATCTGGTACTTTGGGATGTCGCAGCAGCCATCTCCTTCTCTGTGGCCAGGCAGACTCCCAGGGCTGCCTTGAGCAGGGCATGACACGGATGCCCTGGGACCTGTTCCACATCTGTTCTCAGTTCATAAGTACTATCTGTCCTGGGTCCTTGCCTCAAAATCCTGGTCAGCTGAAATGCCTTCAGTAAGGGTTATGCTAACGTTCACTTAACACCTTCCAAGTGATAGCACCACGCTAGACACTTCACTTATTACCTCACTTCGTTCTTTGCAGTATCATGCTCCTAATCCTAGCAACGGAGCTCTAATGATTGCTTGCCTCTGTGCCAGGCCTTGCTCAGCACTTTTTGTGTAGTGTGTATAATGTATGAAGATGATACTAATGTTATGCCTACTCGGCAGGTGAGAAAAATCAAGTGTTTTAAACATATTTGCTCTAAGACACAAGAGAAATGTAGGACTTGCACCTTGTGCATCAAAGAGTCGCACCACATTGGAGCTGACACCTCCCTTGGAATGCAGCATCTTGCTTCCCTCACTCTGACCCTGTCTTGGTCTGTTCTCAGCCTCTGCAAAAAAAATATCACAGACTGGGTAAATTATAAACAACAGAAGCTTATTTACCTCGTAGTTCTGCAAGTCCAAGAGCATGGCATTAGCATCTAGTGAAGGCTTGTGTTCCGTCATAACACGGCAGAGGGAGAAGCAAGAACGCAATGATCAAGAGGGAGCCAAACTCACTTTCGTAACGTAGCCAGTGTCTTGATGACTAACCCACTCCCACAGTCATGAAATTAATCTATTTATGAGGGCAGAGCCATTATCCACCATTAGGCCCGCACCTCTCGACACCGTTGCATTTGGAATTAAGTTTCCAGCACATAAACTTTGGAAACTTCCAAACAATAGTATCCACCTTACCCTAATCTGACTCATTTCTGTTTAACCTCCTTTAGCTTGGGTTAGCAAATCTGGAACCCTGTCCAAAGTCTAATGTTTCAGGACCAAGTCCATCTGCCTTCAGAGGGAATGTAGAATGCCTGGAAAGTGAATGAAGGTTCTTCTATCCAGGTGATCATTAATTGTGATACATCAACATGAGTGAAAACTGCCTGGCAGATTAGTAAAGCTCTGGTTGTGTCTGTGATGACTGACATACAGCATGCAAACTGAGGATGGCATCAACCAATAGGCTGTAACCTGGAAAGAATAAAAAGGCAAAGAAGCAGGAAATCTCTCTGGTTTTCTGCAGAGGAGCTCCAGTCTTCCATTTGCCTTTGAAGCTGCTCTCCAGTTCCTTCAGGCTTCCAGGGAGGACTCTGATTTTCTGACACAGGCTCACATCCGTGATTACGCAGTGAGTTTCCAGGCCTTTGACCTTTGACTGTTCTTGGATCCCTGGGTTTCCAGTGCACAGACAGCCACTTTGGATTCTTCCACTCTGGTTCTGCAGACAGCCAGCGGGACTCCTCCCCTTCTGATTCTGTGAGCCTACCTAACAAATCCCTCACAGTCATACACACATATTTTATGTGGAAGCTATTCCTCTAGCGAACCTTAACTAATATGCCCACTGACCAAATCTGACTGAAAAGTCAAATGCATACATTACTTTCAAAATTGGATAATTCTAAGGCATCACTCTTCAAAGCACATTTAATTTAAAAATGAGACAGTTGCTGAGGATATAACTTGGTAATAAAATGCTTGTTTAGCATGTCCAAGGCTCTGAATTTGATTTCTGGCACCACAAAATGAATGAGTGAATATTAAAAATGGAGCAGTCTTAATAGTTTTCCATTTCCCTTTGTGTAGAGAAGCTTTTTAATACTGTCTTTCATGGGCCAGTCCAGCTCTTGGTGAGAGGGATGCCACAACACTTTTCCTTACCTATCACTACTACAGTACCACCCCTTTGAGAATCCTGGCCCAGACCCCAGGATCCTACAAGGATATCTAGCTCTCTTCCTTTCCAGAAGGTCGTGCATTCTTGCAGCATCTAGATTGGATATGGCATCTCTAGACAAGAAAAACCCAGGCCTGAGCTCTAATCAGTTCCCATACCCAATATAGTCCAGATTCTGGACCCAGAAATAACCATTGTGAAAATGGAATTTAGGTACCAGAGTGTGCCAAACAACCCAGTGCTTCAACATGTCGCAGAAGTAAAGAGGCACATAAATGCAGGATATATCACTGATGAATCATCCATCATGGAGCCCCCAAAAC
>RJWT010020293.1:0-18026 GCA_004365215.1 Cuniculus paca
TTCCTTCCTTCCTTCCTTCCTTCCTTCCTTCCTTCCTTCTGTTAACCTGGCTTTTCCTTACAACTTGGAGCACCTCCATCCACGGCGTGCATGTATGTGTGTACACGTGTGTGTGTGTGCTTGTGTGCACATGTGTACGCATACGTCCAAATACAGCTTATTCCCTCTGATTTTCTCTAGTCAGCAAAATAAGAAAAAGAAGGATGGAATTCTGGAAAGCAGTTCAGGGTTCCAGCTCCAGCCTCCCCTGGAACTCCTGGTAGGCTTGGGGTGGATCCCCCTATAAACCCCAGGAAGAGGGCAGGCCGCTGAGCTCTGTGCACTTCCCGCTCCGCTCCGTGTGTTACTCTTGGAAGCAGCCTCTGTGTTTGTTTGCATAGCTCGTTCACCTTTCCCTGTGCTTCCAGAGCTAGAAGCGTGTTTGCCTCTCCACAATCCAGGAGGGAGCTGGTCAGGAGTGACGTTCTCTGCGGACAGATGGGGAGAGGGAGAGCCAGGGGCTCCAAGCCACCCACTGGGGTCACACAGCCAGGCGGAAGTGGAGCCCGGTTTGCAGGAGACTCTGCAGGCTTGGGCCCCGGAGGGCTGTCTTGAGAAGCCACTGGAACCTTTTCTCCCTGCAACAGCAGTTAAGCTCATGGTCTTGCTAAATCCTCATAAAAGAAACAAAATTACAAAATCAGTCAGCCTCATTTTTAAATGAAAAGTGACTGGGAAGAAAAAAAAATACACACCCTTAGAAGTGTCTAAAACTAGCCTCCTGATTTAAACCCAATTTGTTTGAAAAAAAATATTTTTTTTTCAGCAGAGAGTTTTTACAGCTGAGCTCTCCCAAACCCATAAAAAACAAGGTTTATATGGGAAATAGTGAAAGACTCTTAACTATAATACACAGCGTCTAATGTAAGCAGACACAGACACTATATAAAGCTCCTACAAATGTTAGTAAAACAAACAGAAATGCACATTTATCCCCTCAGAATGGACCACGGAGGCACCGGATTTTAGAGGAGTCTCACAAGTCTTAGGTTGGCTGAAACACAGTGTCCCCCAGCACTGGGATCCCGGAGGTCTATGTCCACGTTGAAATTAAAAATTAAAGCCCATGGTGACACAGGGAGCGCCTGTCTTCCTTCCCTTATTGATTTACCACTTTCTGCTCCTGGAACAGGTATAGAACAATGATGCCGGGGCCGGGAGACCTGTGGAAGTCACAGTAACGTTTCTGAACTTCAGCTTCCTTATCTACAAACCAGAGAAAAAGACCGCTGCCTGACTTCCTGGGCTCCCTGAGCGCGGGACGAGATAAGGAGCTCAACGCCCTGTGCTGGAGTCTGTGGCAAGCGGTTCTTTTCTGTGGGACCCTCCGCACAGCCTTGGGAGGCTCTTTTGGTTTGTGTGCTGGTTTGGGGAGAGCAAGCGGTGTTTCCAGCAGGCTCAGTTTCCGTGACTTGCCCAAGGGCACAGAGCCTGCTAGCGGGTTCCAGATTCAAAGCTCCTTACTCAGCCTCACCCAGGCGAACCCAGGGGTAGGTAGAACTGCAGAGTCGGGCGCTAAAGCAGTGTTGCTCCTTAGAAATATAATGCAAGCTACACGTGGATCACGTGCATAATTAAAAATTTTTTTTTGTTTTGGTTTTTTGAGACAGGGCTCACTTTGGAGTCTAGGCTGACCTTGAACTTGTAGCCATTCTCCTGCCTCGGCCTCCTGAGTGCTGGCACAATAGGTGTGCACCACTGTGTCTGGCCTATAATTAAACATTTTTGGCAACCACATTAAAAATGTACAGAGATAGCTGGGCGTGGGGGTGCACACCTGTAATCCCAGCACTTGGGAGGCTGAGGCAGGAGGATCGCTGCAAGTTTGAGACCAGCCTGGGCTACAAAGTGAGCTCAAAGTCAGTCTGAACAGCATAGTGAGACCCTGTCTCAAAAAGACAAAAAAAAAAAAAGCAGAGAAACAGGTAAATTTTTAAAATCATATATTCTATTTAATTCGAAATACCCCAAATATAAATTTAACACGAACCAATATAAAAATGATTAAGGAATGGTCTCCATTCCTATTTTCATACTAAGCCTTCAGAATCTAAGGGTGTGTTTTATACTTGTGACACATCTCAGTTTGGGTCATGTTTCAAGTATTTCTTGCCAGTGGCTTCACACTGACGACGTAGGTCTAGAGGTTCATGTAGTGGGAGTGTCTTTTAGTCGTACTGATACATGGCTGCACTTTTACCCGAGCATTTGCTGTGTGCTAAACATACACGGGCTCATCTGCTTTAGGCAGGGGCAGGTCACTTGATGACGTCGCGATGACGTAACCATTAGGCTGCAGAGCAGGGATGCAGACCCAAGCTGCTTCCTCCCAAACGCGCAGCGCTGGTGGCTGAGATCTGCAGCTCACTCCCGGGACGTCAGAGGGGCTGCAGTCTGGTGATAGAGTGGCGTGTGTTTTCGAGCGTCCCAGCTGGTCCCTGACCAAGCCGTGGGCCGAGGTTCTGCTGTCTCTGAGGTAGGTTAACACTGCTTTCCCTCGCCCTGCACAACTCCTGTGGGGGTAAAATGGGAAGACGTCTTGGAAAGGGCCTGGAGGCATGGAGAATAGAATACAAGAGACCAGGCCAAGGTCCACAGGGAGGTCTGGATTGGCCTCCAAGCCAGTCCTTAAAATCAAATGCGCTGACTCCATAAGCCGTCTGGCATGGAGAGGGGGGTGTCCTTCAGCTTTCTGAGCCCGAGCTCTCTTTGGAGAAAGGGCAGCAGGTCTCGAGGGATGGGAAGACCCAGAAAGACTCGCTGACTACTGGAAGGCTTTGCACCAGGCGGGAGGAGGAGGGCGCGGACACAGCTGTTAGGATGGGCTTGGGTCCTGGGCCTGCTTCAGAAGCCGGTCCGAGGGTAAGAAGTGAGTGTGTGTGGAGCGTGACAGCAGTTAGTGTGGCGAGAAAAGACGAGACCCAGAGCCCAGGGAAGGGGCCCAGTGTGCTGAGACACCTTGGGCATTCCTTGCCTTGCTGAACTTTCCTGTCATCTGGCAAACCACGGGGTGGACCAGAGAGCCAGGTCCCTTTATGCACTGCCTGACCAGGACTTCGATCACGGCACGGATGAAAGCAGCCCCCTAACACCGCGTCTCCAGGGGGCGGAAAATAAATACCCCTGAGGCTGCCTCCGCGGCTCAAGCAGCCACCGGCTAGGAGGGGGCGCCACCTGGCGGCCTCTCCGTCCTCTGCGCTCCGGGCGCCTCTGCGCGGGGTGCAGACCCCAGCGGCTCGGCGGCAGCTCAGGAGCGCAGAGAGGGGACCCAGCGAGTTCACCAAACCAGGAGTCCCGGCTGGCTGCCGAGGGAACGCGGGGCTGTTACACCCCACAAGCTCTTGAGTTCTCTTCCCCGAGGGGCGGGTCTGTGTTTCCTGACCGTGCGAAGTCTCAAATGCATCACCCCCAACCCTTGGATAAAAGCTGCCTAACGAAGCATAACCGCCCCTCGGCAACCGGAAAGCCTTCTGCCCCTACTGCAGGGGGCGGTTTCGCCCGGCAGCGCCAGCGCTGCCTGTGCGCCTTTGCGGAGGAAGCTGCAGGGCACGGGTTCGAATCCAAGTTCACCCTGACTGAGCTCCTGGGAAAGTCGCTTCGCTTCTCCGGACCTCGCTTCCCATGAAAATTCGGGATAACAGCCCATTGCAGGTTTGTGCACGGACGACCACTGTATGCGTAAATATTCCACGCCGCTGGTGTTTCCTAGCAGGTGTTTAGCACGTCTGCAGCCCTGATCGTCTTTTACGCGCAGCTTTGGAACTGGTCCTGGATAGGAACCTGAGTATGTGGCGCCTCCTCGGACCGTTTCAGCCGACTCAGCCGAGTTCTACTTCGTTAACCCCCGGAGGCAGCCGGAGCCTTCCTCACTGCGCCTCTGCGGCAGGGCAGGCGGGCACCGCGGCCCTCCACATTGACCGCGCAGGGCCAAGCCCCCGGCCCAGAATGCCCGGGAAGTCCCATTGCCCTCTTCGCTTAATTAAGCTCATTACGCTTGCTAAGCCGCCTTGGCTTTTGTAAGACTTCACGGTGGCGGTGGCGCAGAAGCCGGGTCTCCCTTGGAGGGCGGGCTGGGCCTTTCCCAGAGCCTGCGGTCCTGCCCGAAGGGACCGCCCTTCACTGGCGTCTGTCTTCGTTGCTCTGAGACGCCAGCTCCCGCAGGGCAGGTCGGCTCCCCTGGGCCCGGGCTGCACACACTGCGGACTCGTGCAACTTGACCATATTTCACACCTGGCTTGGTGTCAGTAAGAGCAGGTTTGGGGACTCCTCCTGCCGCATCTGAGGCTTTCTGGGTGTCACTTACAGTCACCTCGGTCTGGGTTTCCCCCACTCTCATCTCATCAGACCTACTTCCTCCCTCTGGGGTCGGCTCAGGTGCCTCTCCCAGGAAGCTCCCTTGGTTTCCAGTTTGCAGAATGGCTTTTCCTTGCTGTTGACTCCAACTCTCAACCACACAGATGTGGGACATGGCGGCCCACGCCTGTAATCCCAGCATGCGGGAGGCTGAGGCAGGAGGATCGCTGTGAGTTTAAGGCCAGCCTGGGCCACATAGTGAAACCCTGTCTCAAAAAAGAAAAAATAAAAGAATGCAAGTACAGAATGGTTTTACATGGAGCAGTAAGAAGCTTTAATATACCTATAAATTACCCTACGAGCATAGATGATGTGTGCACATCTACAAATATATACGTGTATGTGTATACACATACATAATATTTTTATACTGTATACACATACATGTTACATGTATTCATACACATAGTAGAACTATATGTAGTATTTCTAAACTGGTATGTTTCTATCATTAAATATTACAATGATGACATATATAATACTTATTTTTTTCTTTTTGGTACCAGGGATCAAACTCACGACCTTGCACTTTCCAGGCAGGCCTTTGTGCCGCTGAGCTAAATGCCCGGCCCTATACCACTTTCATTAATTAATTGATTTTGTTTGTTTTTTGAGACAGGGTCTCTATGTAGTTCAGGCTGGCCTTGAACTTGTAGCAGTCCTCCTGCCTCAGCCTCCCGGGTGTGCTGGGATTACAGGCGTGCACCACCATGCAGTGGTACTTTTAAACCAGTCCTCTACTAGATCATTTACAGTCCTTCAGTTTTTGTTTTGCTTTTTCTTCAGTACTAGGGATTAAACCCAGAGGTGCTTTGCCACTATGCTATGGCACTGGCCCTCTTTTTGTTTTAAATTCTGAGACGGAGTCTTGCTATGTAGCCCAGATTAGACTCAAACTTGCCCCTCCTGCCTCAGCGTCCCAGGTAGCTGGGATTACAGACCTGTGCCATGAAGCCCAGCGGTTCTCTATCACCCTAAGCAACACTCCCATGAAATATTATCTTGCCCAATTAGTAGGCAACACGGCATGGTGAGCTCTGGAACCCGAGTTTGAGTCACCTCCACACCACTCTGGTGACCTTGGGCCAGCGATTTCACCTCTCTAAACTTGGGGGTAATAACAATACCCACCTCATAGGGTTGCCAAGGCATGTGAAATTTTTAACTGTGGAGCAGTTACACATAGTAAGTGCTTAATGAAAGACATGGGACCAATCTGGGAGATGGAGAATTAGGATTTGTTTTGCAATTCTCCAACAGTGTGAGCTTGCGTGTCACCCTTTCAAAGCATCTGACCCAAACCCACGAAGCCAAGTCGGTGACAGCTTTTTACCATGCCTACAGGTTGCCCCAAGTGAAGATCGTATTACTGTTGTTTTTACTTCTGTTATTTTCCACACAGTTCAGGAGTCTGGCGCTTAGATGAGGCAGCCGGTGGTAAGTGCTTGGAGAGTGCTGTGGTATTTTAGTTCCGGTGAAAATGATTCATGCCCTCTATAAACAGTTTAGACGACACCCAGAGAGCAGCGATGAGAAAGGAGCCCATGTCCAAGCCACTAAGCGGGACTGGTCGTGCCAGCTTCTCGCACTCGCTCCCCTGGGTGCCCCTGGCTGCGGCCGTTTAACAGATGTGCGCTGACCTCAGCCAGGCCAGCTCGTTAACGGCGTCCGCTCTGGTGCTGTCCCTCTGGCCGACCTCTGACAGTTTCATTAACCCCATTAAATCACGCAGGTGCCTCTATGCCACCTGCACTTGTTAACGTCCGTTCAGCTCCGCTGAGTTAAAACGTGGCCGCGAGGTTGGCTGTACCTTGTTAACCTCCATTAAAACCTATTAAATTTCCTAACTAGGGTCTTAGTGACTTCTCGGAATCCCTCATTAAAATCGAGCAAATCCCGTTGATCAGGATCAGGATCAGGGTGACTTACGGCAGCCCTGCTGCAAAGCAAAGTGTGGCATTCTGAGCGTTTTGACTCGGGGTTGACAACAGGGTCCCCAGGGCCAGACGAACCTTGGATCCGATCCCAGAAGTGGTTCTGGTGCTCGTGTTTCTCGGACAAGTCCCTCAACCTGAGTCTGTACATCTCCCTCTGTAAATGGGAGTTAACAGTTCCTACTTTATATGCTTGTAGTGAGATTAAGCAAATTAATATGCATAAAACTATTAACTGGCATGCACTCCGTACTTGATAGCTGTTATTACTCCTGGATGTAGGAGAGATTTGTAAACTTGAAAGAACAACAAAAAACCAACCCTGTTTAGTAAAAGGGGGATTCAATCTCAGATGTTATTAGCATCCCTCTATGTGGTGGGCATCTTTACACGTCTGAGTTTTTTGTTTTTTAGTACTGGGAATCAAACTCAGGACCTTGTGCTTGCCAGGCAGGCGCTTATGCCCCTGAGCTACATCCCCAGCCCATGCTGGGCAGCTTTTAGGAGCTGTGGGTTATTTTCTTCCTGCTTTTGCCCACACAAAGGCTGTTCATCCACTCGAGTGGTTTGTGGCGTTTGTGGCCAGGCCTGGCATGGCCTCCCCGGGCTCAGCTCCTTCTGAGCTGTCTGATGTCCACGATCAGCACGTTCCTCGCCCAGGCCTCAGGGGTTTGGACCCGGTGGTTCTTGACCCTGGATGTGGGAATCACGGATTTGCTGGCACTCCTCTCATTTTGTAGGTTTCACCAGGAGCTAGGAGTCAGCACTCAGATGAAGCTGCTGCTCTCGGGTCTGGGGTCGGGAAATCTCCAAACTGGATTCAATGTTTTTGTGTTTTGTTGAGCTTATATCTTACTGGGGAAAAGAAATTCCTGCTCCTGGGACTGAGCCCCTGAGCTCTTCATTGAGAGTGCAGGGTGTGGCCGAGAACTGGAGCTGCAATGGAGTTTTTAGGGGATTCTGATGGGGGAAGCGAGTGGGAAATGCTGCACTTCTAAAGAAGCTAGGCCTCAGATGGTCTCACACCCATATTCAAGGGCTTAACTTTGCAGGGGGAAGAAAGGTAGTTCCCAGTGAAATTTGGTTCCCATAGTACATTATTTTATTTATTTTTCCGGCACCAGGGATCAAACTTGACCTCGCACTTGCCAGGCAGGTGCTTACACCACTGAGCTAAATACCTGGCCCTTGTCTTTTTGAGACAGGGTTTGGCTTTGCCATTCAGGCCAGCCTTGAGCTCACTTTGTAGCCCAGGCTGGTCTCGAACTCACAATGATCCTTCTGCCTCAGCCTCCTGAGTGCTGGGATTATAGGCAAATGCCACCGGGCCCGGCTTTCATAGTACATTATTAAGATGTAGGTTCACACTTCCATTAAAGGTGATGTCTGTGGATCCTTCTGCCCCAGCAGGGGCCCAGCTAGTTGGAGAAAAGCTAGGGACCAAGAACCTCTTGGCAGTTCTGTGAGGAGCTGGAGGAGAGCAGAAGGAAGGGCAGCAGACAGGGGAGCAAACTATGGGTTATTCTGTGCCTCAAATGGGGACACCAGGTATGAAAACTGGAACTTCCTTTGCTGTCTGCAGGAAATCAGTTCAGGGACCCTTAACAGTGGTACACGTCAGCACAATGCGTCACAGGTCCTGTGGGTCCCGGAGGGAGCCACGACTGCCTACCCATCCTGTGCCTCACAAGTGCTGCATGCCACGCTGCTCCATGACATTTTCAGGGGCCTGGAGTAGGAGAGGAAGAGGATGGTGGCGGGGGGAGGAACAGTACTTTGAAAATTTCTGTGAGGTTTAAAATGTTAGCTAGGATGCATCGATTTTATTTAATGTTAGGAAAAATCTTTACTACATTTCTCCCTTTCCATTCTGCTGAAGACAGAGCGTGCCCATGTGGGACTTGCGTTGGGGGCTCGCCTCTGCCCTTCCCAGCAGCAGGGGGCTAGACAAGGGACTACATCCCACCAGGCCTCGGGGACTGGCACCAGGGAAGCTCAGTCTCGCAGGCTGGCTTTCTCGCACTGTCATGTGCGGGTGACTGGCTTGGGGACTCTGTCAAAACAGATGCAGACTCACTAGGTAGCTAGCAAGTGAGGGTGCAGAGAGTCTACAGCTCTAACCAACGCACAGGTGGCAGGCCAGCCTTCAACGGCAAGGTTCAATTAGAAACCCCAGACCACACTCATGCTTTTGAGACTTTACACACTGGGATGTTTACAGAAAGTCCTGAATTTCCAGTTCCTCTTATCGAATTGCAACACCAGATCACGGGACTGGCATTCCCACAGGAGAGCAGACAGGGACTCTCAGAAGGGATGGGAGTTTTCTGGTTTGCAGCCTGCTCCCTGCAGACTTTTCAGCCTGCAACGCTCCAGGGAAATCCAGGTGGCAACTCTCACTACCCAGGGTATGTGGTACATGATATGGAAGCTGATTCAGGGAAGTGAGGGGACAGGAGGACCAGGACTGGGGCCTGACCTCATGTGATGAAAACTCCCGAGCGTGTGTGGGGCTTGTGGAACAATGTGGGTGCTGGTCAGTAATGACCCAGGGGCCAGCGTGGAGGTGAAAGCCACTGAACCCATGGAGAAAGTCAAAGGGAACCACAACGTGTGTCTTTTACTCATTCAGTTCATTTATTAAGAGCAACAGTTGGGCCATCCCACCTGTGTGATATTGCAAATGAAAAGTCACGTACATACTAAGGAGACTCCAAAGAGTTGAGAGCCTTTCAACAGTACAGAGCCATAGATTACAAAATTAAAATACAAAGGATCCCCCAAATTTGGCAGGAAACGAGTACAATATGAGGAGGCCTGGAATGGAAGGGCACTTACTTTTCAATAAGGCAGTTACAAAATGGACAAGAAAAACTCCCCGAACCCCTAACCCAAAATACACTCTGATGAGCGTAAGAGACAGCAGAGATGTAAAAGAGGGGTCCAGTGCAGCCCTCTGTCATCGGCGAGTGTACTAACTCAATGAAAGCAGCTGAAGGGTTTGTGTCGAGATGGAAGCTATAGAAAACAACTAACTGCAGACATTGCTGCCACAAGAAGAGGTCCCACTTTAGCCATGCTGAATTCCACCTCGAAGCATCAGGCCGACACGACCCTCCCTAGCCATGAACTTGGACACAGTCTGTGATACAGTGAAAGGAAGAAGGCGGCACCCCGAAGCACCACGCTCCCCAGGGCAAGATCTCGATCTCACTGCCCTTCAGCTCCACTGCCGAGCTCAGGGACGGACCAGGAATCCCAGCCTGAGCTCTGCCTAGGCGGCAGAGGCCGGCCCAAGAGACTGCACACCAAGCCGGCTTCGTGAGAAGTCAGAGCCCGGGACACCAGCACCCCTCTCCCGGGGCCTCTGAATCCTGACCTGAACCTGCAGGCTGCATCTGTTCTTTCCTGCCGCCCATTCTGCAAAACCCAGCTGGCCTCATGATGTCGCCCAGCCTCGGGTTCTTGGTCCAAGAGCCATGTTGACATTGAGGACTTCCTTTGCAAGTTCTCAAGAATCTGAGGACCACTTACCTCAGACAGCTTGAGAGTCACCCTGCAAATGACAGAGGAGTGTGCTGGCCAGGCCCCAGACAGCCACGGGACCTCAGACAAACCCTGCTGAACTCTACCTCCTCGTTCTCTCAGAATGGAAGACTGGACAACGGCAGCCTGGAGGGACTTCCCAGCTCGAAGATCTAGCACTTCTGACACGGAGACGCTTGGCGCCCCATCCCCACCCCCTTAAGCTTTGTTTTCTCAGCGTAGGCCAAGGGTGAAGTCCTTAGGAGAATCGAAGGCAAAGCTTCCGGCAACCACGGAACCTTTAAACTTCATGCAAAGTAACAACATTATCTTCAGATCTAGCGGAAGCTTTTCCCGCACAATGTTATGAGCATTACTTTTTGTGGCGGAAGCGCAGAACTAAAGACTCAGCTGTCTTAAGTTATTTTTTTAGCAGCCCCCTCCCCCAATACTTCAATAGATTTCGCAAGAAGATGCCAGGAGAAACCTGGCTGATGGTGTTCTCTCAAAATTCTCCAACCAAGAGCTCAGCAGGCTCAGCTCTGGGAGAAGGATAGTCAGGGCACCAAAATGCCGAGGTTGCTAGCTCCTCCTTTCTGGAGACAATAGTGCAATGCCTCGGGACAGAGCCAGGAATCACATCCCTTGCCGAGATGAAAAGCTTTCTCCACATGGCGGAGGCGAAGATGGCAATTACAGAGAACGTGGAAAAGCCAGAGGTTTACTGAGAGAGACAGGCTTCTCCGGGAGGTAGTGAGTTCTCTGTCCTCAGAGATGTGTGAGCCGAGACTGCTTCCGGGGTGGGGCTACTGTGGGAGAAGGTCAGCACCTGTGGGGAGACTGCACTACAAGAGTTCAAGGCCCTTTCCCGATCTTTGGATCTTGTCACTGCGATGACTGACAGCCTCCGGATGATTTCCACGAAGCCGCTGGCCCGCTCTCACACTGGGACCCCCATCTCAGTAGGCAAAGCCCTGCGGAAAGTCCTCCCCTCCTGGCCTTTGCACCAGGCAGCTGCCCTGCAGGACAGCAACAAAAAAGTCCCCACAAAATAACAGCCCAAGTGCCAAGGTCAGCTGCAACGTTCCACCGGCAGACATCGTCTGTACGGCTCGTCAGAGGTGAGCAGGGAGTACTCAGCTACGACAGGAGCATCCAACAGCCTGGCAGCCGTCACACACATGCGGAATGCCTCTTCGTTCTGCAACACTGATCTCTAAGCCTTTGGTTTGAAATCTTTCACAAGATTCGGCTCTGATCACTTTCACAATTGTTGCCAACCTGAGAGTTTGTTCCTTGGACTAAGAAGCTTGTCCGCGTGTGTTTTTAAAAAAATCTTGAGACAGAATAACACGAACAGTAGTGTCATGTGGCCTCCTTCGGGGCACAGGAAAGAGCCATATCAGGCTGGGATGGAGGCAGGAACTGTACTCTTTAAGGAGAAGACAATGCCAGCGCTGGATTCTGAACTCCAGTTTTGCCCAGAAGGGCCAGAAGGCGATGCTGCGCTGTCACAGGTGGAGGAGGCGAAAGAGGCCTGGACAGGCGGTGTGAAAATGCAGGAGGCCGAGACGAGCCCTGCTTTCCCCAAACCCCACTGCTCCCTGAAGCCAGGCCCGGTGGCTTTGGGTGGGCCTGGTTGTTGCTCACAGACGGGAGTCTCCTGCCCATGGACAAAGCCATCAGAAACTGCAGAGGCTAAGGCAAGTGGCTCAGCGGTTTGATGAAAGCACAGACTTCTGGATGTGAGAAAAATAATCCAAATGGCTTCGCCTTTTCTCTCACCTGATCTATTTTAAAGAGCTGAAAGGATGCCCACAACCTCGCCTATCCAAAGACAGCTCTCTTTAGAGAGGAGACAGCAAGGGACTCAAGGGTGCTCAGCACCTGGCTGTGGTGAGACGCCTCCCAGGTCTCAGCCTGGAGCAGCAGCGTTCTCAACACACTGGAGCAGAGGGATGCGAACGCCACTCAGACAGCACTGCTCTCGCCCGAGCAGGAAGAGTCTGGCTGTTACATGGCGACAGAGTCCACGCGTCTGCAATTTTGGTTTAAATACCAGGAAGATACATGTGCTCCCTAAGACACAGACACTGCTACAGAGCAGGTTAACGGTGCCCGAACAGGAAGGTTCCCCCGTCCCCAGTGCCAGCCCTGCTCAGCCTTCTTGATGCCCACGTCCGCATCCACCAGCTATTAAGTAAGGAGACAGTCTCTACATACCACCTGAATCTGAACGCCCTCCAGTGCTGGAGGGAGCCCTCGATGGGCCCTTCACAACCAGGGGTATCAAAGCAGGAGCCCCGCCTAGTCCAGAGTAGATTCTATGCACATCCGTTCCTATGTATTTTAAAAGGCTGCCATCAGCTAGACATGCGTTTTGAACACCGATAAAAGCTTTGCTGCAATGGAACACACTGCATTTTAGCGACAGTGGTGGACCTGTCCCCAGTCCACAAGAGAGGGAGCTCTGCTTCTCAGACACTCTGCCACCCTGCTCAGGGTGGGTTTGGCTCTGCCTTCTCCAAGGGGATGCTCAGATAAGGCGGCTACAAGACACTGAAACTCTCTCCTAGGCCAAATGCCCATTGCTCCTTTTATTATTTAAGGCTTAAGAAATAACTCATGATTGAAACTGAGTAGGACAACGACACCCCTGACCATAATATATGTCAAGATAGAAATCAGAATCCAGATCCTTTTCTTCTTTTTCTGCCATCCTCCGCCCCAACAGATGATTACAGAATTTTGCAAAAGCGTACTTTTGGATATAAAGCTTTGTTTCACAGGGTACTTTGGCTCAGAATTAGACAGAAGAATCTGACTTGTTGAACAACAACAACCAAAAAATCAGATCATAATGAATACTTTAAAAGGACTGCAGTCATCATTCTCCCTAAGAGGGAGGCAAATTTTTCACAAAGATGAGTGTCAGGTGGCACTGACCTTTGTTGCTCAAACCCATGATCTGCTGCGTAGCAGAGCCAGGGGGTGGAGGCCGGCCAGATGGCCTCCCCACAGCTGGGCTTCTAGTGCGGCTCCCACGGTCCTTGGCAGTATTCCTGGCAGTTGTGAACTAAGGATTAATACTTCTGAAACACGAGCCCCGAGCCCCTAAATCTCTACGTGTCCAAGCATTTATTGCCCAGGAGCATGGCTCAAGTCACTGCATGACTTCACCCCAAAGAACAGCCTGGAGGGGTGTGAAGGACCACCCCGTGACGGTTTCTCAGTCACTGTTTCCAGAACCTCAGAAGATACTGCCTTGCACGTGCAACTGCCCTGAAGTCCACACTTGGTCTGCAGTCTCCTGGCTGGTGCGTCAGGGTTTCCTGCACGCCCGGCAGGAAAGCGCTGAATGCTAGGAACGCAGAGGGCTTGGGAGCCAATGGAGTGAGGCAGATGCCGCAAGGCTGGCACGGTCACAACAGCTCATCAGCCAACAAATACTGATTGTGCTCACGGTGTACGAGGCACGGGGCACGTGAGGGGGGCCAGTGTCACAGGTTTGCTGCTAACAGACAAAGCCTGCGGCAAAGTGGGACATCTAGATCCTCAGTGGGCGGGGCCGAGTCCCAGCCGGGGTCTGCACCTTGCTGTCCCTCCGGGGCCATGTTACGCAGGTGGCAGCCCGCTGCTCTGAAGGGACAGCTCGGACCATGTTTCCAAGAGAGCTGACGTCATGCTTTGCTGAATGCTGCAATACATTGTTTTAAATTCTTTTTATGATCCTGTTTTTACAGTCCAGTAGTTACCTTAAAAGAATGTCTTTCTATACATACGCTGCATCATGAGAATATACTCTCCTGACCAAAAAGATTTACAGTATTCACCAAACTTTTTTATTTACAGTAAAATGTAACAGTCTTTCTGGGCGTAAATGTAGCAGGTATCACCTGTGCACCGAGAATTAGCTGCGCTCCTCAGGGCGCGCCTCCCCTCACTCGAGCTGCTTGCCGCTCTCCGGTTTCTGGTCCAGCCTGCTCTTGTTACTCTTCACCATGTAGATGAAGTAGGCGAGGGTCTCCTTTTCGTTCACAGGTATATTCCTGAAGTGTCGGCTGACAGTCTACAGGGCGAAAAAAAAAATAATAATAAAAACCCAAAGTCCCGTAAACCACGCCTAAGTCAGGGTTACAAGCTCTGACTCGCGCTGTGTGGGGACAGAGCATGTCTGGAAGGAGACAGGGATTCACAGTGAGCTCGGGACTCACGCACACTGCCCTTCTCCCTTCCCGCCTCCTTCCTGCAACACGACTGGGACGCAGCACTCCATCTCGGCAGCCAGACATCCATCCCAGCAGGCATGACTGCGGTCACCGCCCTACAGGCCAATGCTGGGACTGCGCTAGCTGGTCGGTGGCTATCAAATCTCGCTGGCCTTTCAACATGGGGAGGAGTGTGTCTTTTTTGTGTCAAGTGAACAGCTGATTGAATAGATGTAAGCAACTAAACCCAACTGCTTCTGGAAAGATATAAGGGACTGGAAGGAAAATTTATTACTGGCTACATAATCCTGGCCCTTTCCTTCTTTAGAGGAGGGCAGGTGGGACTGGGGATTGAACCCAGGATGTTCACATTGAACTATATCCCCACCCCTTTTTACATTTTGAGATAGTGTCTTGCTAAGTTACTCAGATGGACTTGAACTCAAGACCCCCTCGTTCAGCCTGGGATTACAGGTGTGTGCCACCATGCCCAGCTCTCCTCCGCTTTCTAAAGTAAGAGCTGAGAACGCAGACGCCCTCTCCCCCGCCTTCTCTTATCCCTTCCACTGGGGTGCACGCTGTTGTCTTCAAGGAGGAAAGGCTCCTGCGTCCCTGTGTTTCATCTGGACACTGGTGAAGGTCAGGTTTAGGAAGAAAGTGACAGTGGTGAGAACCCTCTCCAAGAAGACCCCAACCAACCATGTCACAAGTCTTCGAGGAGCTAAGTGAGCGGAGGCGATGGGATAGATACAAAGAAAATTAAAAACTGGTTATCTTGGGAAGGTAGAACTTTAATTTTCATATCTTATCCTTCCAAATTTCCTACAGTAGGCAGAAAAGCACATCAAGAAGGATGAGAAAGTGCAGGGGCGCACATCTGTAGTCCCAGCTACGCGGGAGGCTGAGGCAGAAGGAATGCCCGAGAATGTGAAGCCAGGCCTGGCATCACAGCAAGAGCCCATCTCAAAAAGCAAAAAAACAAAAAAAAGGGCAGTGAGAGAATCCACACAAATGCCAAGGAAGAACCCTGCCCTCTAAACTGTGTTAAGATGTTAGGGCAGGAGAGTATTTTCTTGAGTATCATTCATTATACTTCAACTGCCAACACCACAGAAGAAATCGAGGGAAAAAACTACATGAAGAAAACTCGCTCCTGTAGAACATCAACAGAAGTTTTGGGGGTGATTAAGCTGACATATCTGATGTGCAGAAAGGATCATACCTATGAAGAATCACACAAAAAAGATACAAACACCACAGAGGACTTAGAATCAAGAGTCCTGAGGTTTCAGAATCAATTCTGCTCCCAGATTGTGTGAGTTTAAGCAAGTCCTTTCCTCCCTTCCTCTCTGCCATATGCTTTCCAGGCTTAAAGCCATGGAATTCTGCATTCTGCAAAAGAGGACTGACAGCAGATCCTAGAGCTATAGAGGTGATTACATCAGGGGACACACAGGGCAGGAGGCAGAAGCAGGGTCATGTTAGAAGCACGAAGCAGGTCCCTGCTTTGTCTACCTACTTCTGCTAACTGGGCCTTGTTGAAGCCCGGTCTGGTCTGCAGCTTGTAGTGCCGCTTGTAACGCCGTAGTGTATTCACCTGCAGCTGGAACAGGTCAACCTAGGGAGAAGAGGAGAAACGGGTTATTCCTCACCTGAGCAGCCAGGAATCACTGGGAACCCCCCACGTGCCCCGCAGACCCTAGGTAGGGGTGAGGGTGGGGATGGCTAGGAAAGAAGCCTCAGAAACAGTGCACTGAGGACTAGTGACTGGCCAGGAGGACAAAACCAACGGTGGGGGAGTTTTGGCTGGGGCAGGTTGATCCCAGGGGGCTGGTGGAAGAGGTGAGGCTTACGTGAAGGAAGGCAGGGTCTGTGACAGCAGTGAGGAGAAAAGAAAGGGCCAAGGGAGCAGACCGTGCACACAGGGATCAGGGACCCAGGAGGTGAACAACGGTGACGCTGGGTGGGGTGCGCTGTCCCGAGACGCAGGACGTGGCATTATAGGTGGTACAGGGTGATGTCGCAGGAAGGCAGAACCGGTGGAGGGAAGGCCGGTGGGGGTGAGGGGGGACACTGGGGGTGCTGGCAATGGTCCGCGAGTGAAGGATGCCGTCAGGAGATCCTGGAGGGTGACAGGCCAGAGCCAGGCAGCAGGTGGGCATGAGGGACAGCGAGGAGAAAGGCAACGTCTGACTAGTCCTTCCCTAGGCCAGCCTTCGGGTCTCAGAACTCTTAACAGTCCTCCAGGGAAAGCTAGAGAGCTGCCGCAGTGATGTGCAAACCGGCAGGCTAAGGTCAGGGTCTCTGCGGACGCCTGGAGAACAGAGGGAGGGACCCCGTTTGTCCTTCTCCGGTACAGGAAGAGAGGAAAGCTGCCCAGTCATGAAACAGTGAAGGCCCAGAAAGTTGGGCTGCCTTTACCTGCCTCTAAAAGAGATGTTCTTGCTTCAGGCAGGTGGAGAGCACTTAAAAACAAAATGAATGATCAATAGGAGGGACCAGAGTCCTTCATTTGTTTCAAAACATTCCTCAAAATTCTTTTTTTTTTTTTTTTGGTGAAAGGCATTTAGAAACCAAATACATCTTTATAAAATAATGATAATGCTGTAGGCAATAGGCGGATACTGTAAACTAATGTTGGCAAGGGGGATTCAGGGAGGGGCAGAGGGAAAGGGCTTGATTTCAAAGGTTTCCTCCACATCTGTGGACAAAGGCCCGCCTACTCTGTTCCTACGCAGTCGTTTTCACTCTGAGTGCTAACAGGCGGTTGCCTTATGAAATATTCATGCATCAAATATTCAGTGTACACTCTAAACGGTTCTTCTTTTGCTGAGTCTTAAGTGAAAACAATTTAGACAGAAAGAAAACCCAGTATTCCTTCCTGCAGCCTCACTTAATACATGTGAGGACCCTAAGGAAAGGAACCTTCTAGGAGGGCAGCTGAGATCGCATGGTTCAGTGCGGTGGTCCTGAGCTTGGGACGATTTTGATGCCCAGAGGACGTGTGGCAATGTCGGGAGGCCTTTGTGACTGTCACAACTCAGGGGTAGAGGCCAGAGACCCTGCTAAGTGTCCTGCAAAGCACAGGACAGCCCTGCCACGGAGTTACCTGGCACCAAGTGACAGCAGCGCCAGGGCTGGGGGACTGGTTTAGGGCTGACCCTGAAATGGATCTTTGGTGGTCATGAATTTGGATCACAGCTGGTAAGAACTGACGACTTACACCAGAAAACAGAGAAGGGGGGGCTGCACTCGGGGCGCACACACTCAGTCTCCAAGTTTAAAGGTTAAAAAACCCGACCCTGTGGTCGCCCCAAAGCATGTCACTGGCTTTCTGCACAGAGGCAGTGTGACTATTACGGCATTAGACAGAGGCCCTGCACAGCACATGTGACCCAGGTCTGAAAAATGACAGAGCAGCCAGACCAGGTGACTTCGCAACCTGCAGCCCTCGCAGTCAACCAGTCAGTGTTACTATTGTGCTATGATTCGCTTTTCAAATAAACCACAGCAAGACAAAGGGGACTAAAATTACTTCTCAGCACAAAAAGCAGAGCAGGCCAGGAGGAGGACTGGATTAGAATCCACTCTTCCATCTCCGTCTGGCTCAATTTTTTGGCCTTTACCTCAGGAATGTCAGTGTCGTGCTCGGGAGAATCGCCACCGTCGTCGCTCGTCTTCCTCTTCCTTTTATTTCGGACGCTCTGAATGAAATTTTTGTGGAAATCACAGATGTACAGGTGCCTCACCTGATGGGAAGGAATCAAAAGTCAGAGTTACCAATGCCACGGAAAGCACAACAGGTACCTGTCAAGTTACGGGCCTTTCCCTCTCAGCTAGGCATCCAAGGAATGGAAGGAAAAACAAGATGCAGACCACAGTTGCCAACAGCTGGCCACCGGGGCACAACACAAGAAGCACACAAACAGGGCTGGGGATGTAGCTAGGTGGGAAAGGCTTGCTGAGC
>RJWT010020294.1:0-18023 GCA_004365215.1 Cuniculus paca
GTTTCAGATGAAGCAAACCTAGCAAATATTTATCCTCATATCATGAAAGTATTACAGAACCCAAAAGAAGGTTTCAGGATTTTTTTAAAAACATAAATGAGTTTTTTACCTGATAAGCTTTGTGACTGATGCCATATACTAATGGATTTGCTCTCATCCGTACATAGAGATAAGTGTAACTTATCCACTTCACTGCTTCTTCCACGTTAGTGACTGTTCCCAAAGCAATCTGCAAATAAAAAATACAACAGAACATTACAGAAAAGACCATCCTGTCAGAAGTTATGTTTTTAAAATCAATCATTGTGCTGCATTTAAAAGATGGTAAAGATAAATACCAGACACGACTTCTCCAATAAATTAAAAATCAGTCCTGCCTCATTAAATTGAGAGAAGCACACCAGAAACGTTATCTTCCAAAACTGAACTTACTCAATATTGTAGCATTTGATTAATTTTTCCCTATATGGAGTTTAACTTGACAAAGTATTAAGGACATTTTTGACATTTCCTGTTTTTTTTTTCTTTTTTGTTTGCTATCCATTTCATTTTACTTTAACTTTAGGTGATTATGCTATGCAGTAAATTTAAATATAAGTATACCAGAATAAAAACAACAAAATATTACTAGTTCTATCCCTATTTGTCCTGATTCTGTGCACCATTATCAGCCAAACCACAGAAAATATAATGTTAACCTCTAAAGACATCCTCTATAGAACTGCTCATACACTATGAATACAAAGGCAAATTAAATCAATACTACACAAAAATAAAGCAGATTTTGAGAATTAAATATATTGATACATATTTGACATATAATTAAATATATTATACATATATTAAATATATTTATATATAATAGGGAGTGTTTTTACTGGTAAACTTTAAATGATCTATGAAAAATAAATATGTGTAAATATAAACATGTATTTATCTGAACCATAACACTGGTAATTCTTTATATTCAGAAAGAAAACATTATGTTCAATGTAGCAATTTAATATAGCTTTATGATACATTATTTAAATGAAACCAAAGGTTAATGATTTAAAAACACAACAGATATAAAAACTGTGTAGTGAACAGAAAGGAATCATTAGGCAATGAGAATAACAAAATTTTAATAAGACACGTTATTAAAGAATGTATTTCCTAGGGCTGGGGATCTAGCTCAGCGGTCTAAGCACCTGCCCGGCAAGCACAAGGTAGTGAGTTCAATCCCTGGTGCCACAAAAAAAAAAAAAAAAAAATGTATTTCCTCAGCTAGTAGATCCAGAGAAAGAAATTTTACTTTTATTTAAGTTGTTCATTTTGCTTTAATAATTTACCCAAGTTGTGAAACTTGACAGTTGTATAGTGTTTCCTGCACCCTTACAAATTTTTCTTTTAACAATCTAATACTTCAATCAAAGGACAGAAGTTTCACATCTAAATTATTAAATTATTTTTGGGGGGGCAAATTCTGTCCTTTTAGTAATAATACTGAAGAAGATAAAAACTTTCATATGTGCTTTAATTTCTATATTGTAACTTCTAATCCTGTGTAACTAGTTTTGTTAAATAAACTTGGGATTGAGTTGAAAATGGTACAGTGTGTGCTTAGCATGTGCAAGGCCTTAGGTTCAATTCTCAACATAAAAGTGCTTAGTTGTCTTTACTTCATTAAAGATGAAATATAGCAACATATAATTTTCACTATAATATTGTATCATACTACTTGTTATTTAAAAAAAGAGAAAAAGAAACACATACAAAGCTGATTCTGACTAATTTTAGATTTTAACTACTTTTTAAAAAGTGACTAAGTCATCCACAATATATGTAATATACACATTTCCTAAAATGTGAGTTATAAGACTTTCCACTAATCACTGCAAAGCATGAAGTAAAAGTCAGCCAGCAGTGAGCTGTGTAACAATTTCTAAGATTTGACCAATAGGACAGTCAAATGTTTGCTTAGGTAAATAAAACTAGTTTGATGACATGGCTAAAAGCTTCTACTACTTTTTATTCCATTTTTTGACAGTCAAAATTGTATTGAGTCATATGATATATGACCTATATTCCTCTATGATCTTACACTACCTTCATATAATAAACAATGTTGCCTTTTGAACTCAAGATATTATTTTAAAACAACACATAACTCTTTTAAGTAGAGAAAATTTTATAAAAGATAAAGTAAGCTTGCTATAATTTTAAAAACCAGACTCAGTAAATTAACATTACATAATTGCCCTTTGCTACTAGTGATAAAATTAAAGAAGGAAGTAGGTAACAAACATCGAATCAAGTAATCCAAGTCTTCTAATCATTCACCAAAAGGGAAGAGGTTCTCTAGAAAAATAAATGTAAATTTATGATGGTACATCTTATTTTGAGATTAATCCTTGAATGCCACCTAGTGACAAAAATAAAAAATTCCTTGTAAATATTTGCTGTCACCTAGTGGCTACTTAATACAGGCGCCTTTCATAAGCTCGTTTTTCCTAGTACCTCTTTAAAAAAATTGTTCATTTTTCTCCATAATCATATAGTGGGTCATTAATGATCCAATGCCCTATGTAAAGCACATGGGCATGGTCACAAACAGCTAATGGTCCCTGGCTTCAAGAAACTCCTTCATCATGAAGGTGATACATACATAATTAAGATAGTCAAATGAACCCCACATTCACAGTGCCTAGCAGGTTAATACAGTACTGCTTCAAGATGGTTTTAAAGAAAATATTTGACATGTATTTGTTTGTATAAACTGGCATTAGTATATAGTGTGATACAGCTTTACATTCTACTAAGGAAAATAAAATCCATCGCAAACTTGGTAATTTAAAAATAAAGACAAGTATTTCTAAGACTTCATATCTAATTTACATTTTAAACTTTATTTAGTTTTTATAGTTATCTTTTTATTTATACTATATGTGCTTTTGAAAACTGGTTGAAACCATATAAATAAGCAATATAATTATCATGAATATGTATAAAAGACAGACACATGTGTATTATACATATATATAAACTACATACTTTACTATGTCTGTATATGAAAAATATGTTACTATTTGTTCATTCAACTAAAATTTCAATGCTGGCAGGAATAAATGGGGCTAAATATAAAGAGACTATCAGAAAAAGTAAGTGACATTACTATTTACTGTATACAAACTTGGAAAGAGGCATTTATTACATTTTCACAACAATGCCGTGAGAGTATATCTCGTTTATGAAAAACAAATGGGGCCAGGGATTTAGCTCAGTGGTACTATACCTGCTTGGCAGGTATGAATTCAATTTCCAGTACCAAAAAAACCAAAAACAAACAAACAAAAAACCCCAAAAACAAAAACAAACAAAAAATGGGACATGACAGGTGAGATGAACAGAGTAACAACCTTCTAGGACAAAAGACCTGACTTGGAGAGTATCCAGAGGCAGAATTTGCATTGAGGTTCTTAGGTTTAAGAACAAATATTTGTATAACAAATAGCTTATGGGAAGTCTGTGTAAAGGATGTACATCAGGATATAGAAAAATTAATATAGTTTTAAAATATGAACTTAAAGAGGATAAAACAGTGTAGCTATCCAGGACTATCCAATGAATAGATTTTAATAAGCCTCAAACATGTCTCACTATTCTCTCATTACAAATTGAGGCATTTTATGTAGGGAAGAGATTTATAACTTTTCAGTGTTAGGATTATGGAGTCAGCCCATTAGGCATCACTGAGCAAAATGCTTCACAAAATATTTCCATTAAAATTATGTTTAATATCATTTTTCCACTTTTCTAAATTAATTATCAAAATTGTTATTCAAAAAATCAAAGATATTAACAGAGGTAATATTCCTAACTTAATATTACTGCCATTGTACAGTCTTGTAAAGATTTAAAAATCTGCAACTAAGAATACAGCACAAGTTCATGGTATAAACTAATTTCACACTTGATTTCTACCAATTACTATATTTTATTTCATATTCAACTATAATTTCAGGGAATCTGTTTCATTAACAGGAAAATTTTACTTTCGTAGGGAGCTATGACAGTAGACGAAGATATGAGAAAGTTTAGCAATTGGTATACTTCACTATATTAGCTAAAATTTTCAAGGTATATGTTTCATTATTTGAATACCCTTTACATCACTAAATGGAATTAGGCTTACAGTTATTTGATAATTCTGAGAATTACATATCTAGTAAGTATTTTATGAATATGATATGTACTTACGGGTGATCATTTATTTTTATTCTCAAGGCTTTACCAAATGATTTCACATGATATTTTATTTTTCCCTATGAAGAGAGTTCCTTCAGGACAAGAACAGTGTTTGTACTATTTGCAGTTTTTGTATTACAACATTATCATCTTGGGATGACTTCAGCAGTTACAAAAAGCTTTTGTGGACATTAAGTTTACAAGAATTAGTCTTTTTTGGCACGCTTTTAAAATAAATACCACACATAAAAGAGCCTTGCTTTTTACTGTAAGTCTCAGAAACATCATTACTTAAACCATTCAATCATAATAAACAACCATGACTGAAATTGAACAATAATAATATTCTTTGGAGTCAAAATTTATTTCCAATCATTTTTATTGCCCTGTAATTTTGTAATTAGAAGCCTGAGGCTTTCATATCTTCTTCCAACTTCCAATCATTATGTTCCAAAGCTTACCAATCCTTCCAAACTCACATTAAGTTTTACTACCTTCATGAAAAATGCCTTTCCTGATAGCTTGAGGTCAAATGTATTTTCTCTTTCTGTCAAATGTTTCTATAAAACCTGAACTATGTAATACCATTTGACAGTGTTCTCATGTTTTTTCTTCCCCCCTTGGACTCTGTGCTTCGTAATAGAGGGAATTGCATAGTGAGTTTTTCTTTTTCGTTTTTTAAACAGACTCATAAATAACATGAACAGAATATAAGTGAAATTTCTTCATGCTAAGAGGGCTGGCAAACAATAAGCAGTATTTGTTTGTATATTATTCCTTTATTTCAAATTTTTATCCTACCTGCTTCCAAAAATTATTAGATTCAAATTTAAAAGAAAGGACAGCTAAATACTTATGAATGAGTTTCATTTTTAGGGAAACGTTCGTAAGTCAGATTCCTTACGTCCAACAAAGTGAGTCTCATACACATTTGACACCAACATACAATGTACATTGCTTTGTGCTTCCTAGCAGTCCCCTCCACATCACCTCGGCTTTTCCTCTTGCTTCTGGAGATCCTGGGCTCTGACTGAGTGCTGTACTACTATATATTATCACAATGTACAGTAAGCACACAGCAGCATGACTGTGACAATGTCCAGCAGACACACGAAATATCTCAGCAACTTGCCTGCATCTATGAATGTTTGTAATGTGAAGTTCATTCCTATCTGTGAAAGTTCCCAACTCAAATGTTTCCAAGTCAGGGACTTTCTGTAATTAGAAATACCATGAAATAATGAAACAGTAAAACTTCCTTTGAATGTTTGGCATACACACTTCAACTGTAAGAATGTTTATTTTCTGTACTTGATAAAATCAACGTGCAATAAAAACATTTGTAGTTATTTCTGTCTCCCTAGTTTATATAATTTCAGATTGAATTTTTAGTCTGCAACAGAACTTTGCAGATGGGAAGTATGGTCATTTACAATGAGCTCTTGTCAGTCTTACTGTGGACATATCTGATTGCTCTAAGTAAATCGGCAATATTGCTGGTTAGCCTATTTTGTCTTACAACTATATGGCAAAGGCTATATTCCTAAATTCTACATAACAGCAACCAACTTAACTCTTATTTCAATATATTCTTAAAACTGATAATTCTATTTTAAGCTTTCACTCAATAGACCTTACCTCTGCATTTAGGTTATCTGCGAGGCTTTCCAGAAACTGACTCTCAATTGGGTTTTGCTGAGTGAGCAAAGTGAGGTAATGACTGAGTTTATCATGTGTTGTTATAATGATTCCTTCCCCAAATCTGTCAAATTGTGGTCGTCCAGCTCGGCCAAATATCTGCATGACATCTAAAATTCCAAGGTCAACAAAGGAGCCTCTTTTCGCAGCATATATTTGTGTTCCCTAGATGAGAAAAAGTTAATAAAAATTTACATAAACACACACAAATATAATCCTGGAGAGCTGAATACTGAAATTGGGCAAATATGGGAAGATCTCAAAAGTGTACTTTAACTAATCCTTTCATCATCTGTGATAGAGTTAAATTTCCACAAGGTAAACTAGACTCTTATTGAAGAAAATAATTCTGACCTTATATAAATAATATTCAAAGTCAATGAAACACCCAAATCACAATATTTTTGTAAATAAATCAATCCAAAGGTTTGTTTTAAGACACACAAATCCATACGCAAAGGAAGGTAAGCCCCTACCTTAATAATGACAGCATGAGCAGGAAGATTGACACCCCAGGCTAAAGTAGCTGTGCAGACGAGGACTTTGATGTGTCCATTGGAAAACAAGTTTTCAACCAAATTTCTGTCCTGCCGAAGCATTCCTGCGTGATGAATACTAAAGCCATCTGGGAATAATTCTCGCACTTGCTTATTTCTTGACTTTTGAACCTACAGTAGACATCAACAAAATACAAAAAAAAAAAAGTGCTTAGCATTTAAAAGCAAGAGGTATGTAACATATCTGTTGAATGAGTTTATCAAAGAAAGTATAAAATTTTTAAGTAGCTTAAGAAACTGTAACTTTTATTACCTTTATTATACAATGATTTAAGAAAAATCTTAGTTTTCTGTTGTCTGTTAAAATAAGGTAATACTGGAACATGACACAAAATTCAAAAGGAATGAAGTAAAAAGCAAGTATCTCATTCATCCTGTTGTCCCTACTTGCAATCAGTCAGTATTATCTGTTTTATAATCTTCCAAAAATACTCTCTAAAAATAAGCATAAGTCTGTCCCAATTTAAGAGTAAAGGTCAGAGATCTTATAATGCAAGGCCCTACAAAAATTAAAAAAAAAATCAATCCCATTCCCTAATCTAACTTATTCCAGCCACAGTGGCTGGCTTATTCTTTGAGTCTATTTTCTTAAAAATCCTTAACTGATTTCAGGATTTTGAAACACTTTCTAGGCAGGTGAGGTGGCACACATCTATAATCCTAGCACTCAGGAGGCTGAGCCAAAAAGGACTGCTGTGAGCTTGAGGCCAGCCTAGGCTACACACATACTGAGTTCAAGAACAGATTAGACAAAACAAAGAACATGTCTCAGATGAAGGAATGAATGAATGAATGAATGAATCCTTTCTATTCCAGACACACTGTCTGGAAGACTTTCTCTCCTTTTACTGAGATGCTCCATGGGTCCTGATAGCATTCCTCATTATACTCAGTTCATAACCCTACTGCTGTCACCTTTAGCTGTGTTTATGGTAATCTATGATGGTAAAGCATTAACTACCTGCTCTAGCTCCTTAATTTTACAACTAATCTGAATGTACTTTACTTGTATCTATTCTTGCCTGGGTGGACCTTAAACGCAGGCATTAGTCCATTTATTTGCAATCTGTGTTAGCACCATAGAAGAGCACTAGTCAATAGGGAAAAATATGTCTACAAAATTAAAGACCTTAGACTAATGTTTTAAGGTGTTTATACTGTCAAATCTTCTGTCATCATATCATCATGTCACTATTTGTTGTTGCTCTTAAAAATCTCATTACTGACAATTTAAGGGCTTGTTTTTCAACATTGTGTCCCCTTCTTGTAAGTAATATTGGCAGGGAAAGAGATTTCAGGAGACTGGTATCCTAATCCAGGCTTTGGTGCTTTGGTGATCACTAAGGTCATTTACCATTTTAAAACTCAAAGTTAATAATTAACTAAAAATTGCATTCCATGAAATCTGCTTCAATTGTAAAACTGAAAGTCATTCATTAGCAAACCACACCATCTAGTGGTAAGCAAAATAAATAACAACTTACTCATTTTTGAGCCTTTAAGTCTAAAAATACAGATATGCATACTTTAACAAGACTATCTTCCATTAAGTTTCACAACAAATATATTCATATTTATTCTTGTGCAATGTAGTCATCTTGTAGAAGCAATATAATATTCTTTATGATTACACGTGAATCATGTTGGCTATCTTTTTAGACAAGAGATAACTATTAATCTTCTTAAAGCAGCTCTTGTGAATATGGAAAGCTTTTGGGATAAACACTGTCATGCAGAATTTACTTAGACATAAAAGTGATCCCTCAGAGGCCAGAGGTAGGGAAATAAGACACCTCATCTATTCCATTTCTTCTCCAATATTTAAGAGTAGGCATTCAGAACAAACAGGAAATTAAAATTGTTATTTGGAGACATTCTATACAAAATATATGGCTACACTGCTGTTTGTTTCAGATGAAGTTGGTTGTCTGTAGATCTTGTACACTGGAATACCCTGATGTGCTCATTATAAATGTAGATTCCTTGAATAAACCCCAGCTGAAGGATTTGACTAACCCTGCTGGGGCACCAATAACACAGGAGAAAATACAGAAAGCATGTAACTATAGGAAGAATTATCCCAGAAGGGGTCAGATCAATCCGGAGTACAGGCATAGCACAGTAACTTCTCCTCTGACCATGTGAGTTCCACGCTGAATCAGCTGCAGTGCCCATGAACTGAATTTGTCACTCTCATCTCTGGGAGAGAAAAAGATCATTTCTTTTATCTCCATTCTTAATAATACTAAGTATTTCTTTTTCAATTGACTCAACAGACCTGATGTGTCTACAATTTTAAAATAAATATGGGTTGTTTGTTCTTAACTGTCTTCAAATCTTAATTTTCTACTTGTAGACTCAGCTACCTTACAGTACAAATGAACTGGAATCTTTGGGAATGAGGCCCAGGGATGTACACTTGAAAAAAAATCTTATTTTAATAATTGTAACTGAATACAATTGCTCATTTTCTGACTTTTGGCGTACAGTTCTATGTATTTAACATGTGTATTCGTTTGTGTAACTACCACCATTATTAGAGTACAAATTGGTTCCTTTACAAAAACAAAGAAAACCACCAGTTCATTTACACTCCCTTGTGCTAAGTCTTTATAGTTAAAGCCTCTATACTAACAACTCCTGGTAACCACTATTTATTCTTCATCTCTGTAGTGCTGTCACTTCAAACATATTGCATAAATTGGACCAAAAGTATATAAATCTTTCATTCTTGCAGTAATATTTTATGCATCTGTACACTTTGACTTATAAGATTTTACGCTAAATAACCTCAAATTCATTATATTATATTCATTGTATTAAATTCTTTACATTCATAGATGGTATTGCCTAGCAAATTTATAAATGCAACAGTAACCAAGAAAAAAATGTACTTTAAAGAATCAAAAGACAAAGTCACTTAAATAAGAAACATGTAGCAACCATATGCTAACTCCTGTAAAAACAAATATATATAAGACAAAACATTAAACATTGGATGATTTGAAGATGTCTAATACATAATTATTTCTTTAAAGTATAACCAAATGAAACTTGTGACCTACATACCTTCCCTCCAAACTAGTTCCTCTCTATAGTTCTTTTTCCTTCATGACCCAACTACTTACCCAGTAATATAAGCCAGACATCTTTGAAGTAGCCAGAAACCTTTCTTC
Source organism: Cuniculus paca (assembly GCA_004365215.1). Classification (NCBI taxonomy): domain Eukaryota; kingdom Metazoa; phylum Chordata; class Mammalia; order Rodentia; family Cuniculidae; genus Cuniculus; species Cuniculus paca. The sequence goes on from RJWT010020294.1 coordinate 9,659, forward strand.
TCAATCCTCTATATCCTATTGACCCATCAAGCAATATTTTCCAAATATTCTCCAATAATTCCCATCTCTAACTAGTCTTTCCATCTTTTCTCTTGTCTATATACTGATTTTTAAAATTACAAATACACTACTGAATATGCTACTCTAAGTGCTCTAATTATTACCTGCTGCTTTGAAAGTAAAATATGAAATCTATAATCTATGTACAAGGTCCTTGTTGTTGCCAACAAGTTGTTGCCAACAACGTCAGACTCATGCCGCACTTACCAACTGCTACTCCCTATCATTCTCTGTAATTTATCCACTTGACTTTATTTTTACCCTATTTCTTTCAATGTGCTATTGTTTTTCTGATGTCAAGGTCTTTTACATGAACACTTGAATGACTTCTTTTGCTCTCCCTTATTTTCAGATTTGAACTTAAATGTAACGTTGTTGGTGAACAAACATCATCTTCTAAAATCATCACTCTAGATAATCAACCAAATTTATTTTAACACTGTATTCCTCTTTATTATTTATTGTAAATGCAACTGAAATTCATTATTTAATAGTCATATAATCTCAGTCCTTCCAGGAAATATGTTCATAAGGGTAATGGGGACCTACTTTTCATCCTAAAAATATTTCCATTTGAATATTAATCAGCACACAAAATCTATTCTCATTCCCTCTCTTGAGTTTTTGGATAGACTGGAAGGTAAACAGGCTATTACCCAGATGTCTTGTCAGGGTACCAGATGCAAAAGTTTATTCTACTAATTGAAAGTACTTATGCAAGATTTGGATGATAGCAGTCAAGAGATAGCCATTTTCCTGCTGTTGTCGTTTACTGGCAAGCAAGATCTTAGAAACAGGAGGGTTGAAGTTATAATAGATGTGCCATATATTCAAAATGTTTGTCTGGTGCGTTCGTGAATGTTAGAAGGCATTTATAATGACAGCTGTGGATTTGCAATTGCTGATCACCATTCTTATATTCAAAAGTTTTAGTGATAACTCCAATCTTAACAAATTTCTGGTAAGAGACTAACTTCTTTCCAAAAATTCATTTTTGTATTTAAACTGTATCCTAGAAGGACTTCTGCTTCCTTTGCTAAATTCTGATTGATACAATGCAAGTCTTCCTTGACATACTGTAAACAGGATGTCAGCAAAGCCACCAACCTACCTTGATACCTACTGATCTGTTAACTAGCTTATGCTCAGGAAATATTTGCTGAGTGACCACCAACAAAAACGGTTTGAGGCTCATACAAATACAGTCAATTCTTAATGACGCAGACACAGTCAATTCCTAATGACCTAATCCACATAACCAATTTCCAGATGTTGATCTGGCTGTGCTAATTAGTCACCTTAGGAGAAAGGAAGTACTGTGTCCTCTGTTCCATGATACACCCTTTGGAAGTTGGTCTTGTGGGCTGTATGACTACAGCACAATTATATAAAAACAAGTTAGGATTCTAGAGTGAGCACTTTGGTAGCAAAAGGTAAATCTCATCTACAACTGAATTTTCTTCATTCATGTGGCTATCTTTAAATAAATATTGAAATAAAAATTTTAAAAAATCATATGGTGAAATGTGATTTTGATCTTTAAATTTTATCATTGCAACTAACAATGACTAGGCTCAAAGAAAAGATAAAAACTCAAGCTATAGGACAACCCACTTGGGACTCCTTCTGTCTCTCTCAAACAGAAGCTTTCTTTCCCGCAATAAATATATTCTGCAAAAAACAAACAAACAAACAACCTCAAACTATACAACCAGGATATTTGGCACAGGAGAATGGAGGGATATGGTAATATATGCTGCTTGGGACAGATCAAAGTTGATGATATACATTCTTGAAGTAAGCACAAACAAAACTATTACTGTTGCAGTGTTAGTGTATGTAACAAAAATATTTGCTTTAATAATCGGCTAAGATTTTAAAATCATAAATCTCTATATTCCCAGGGATTTATTATTAAACCTGTATGTCTTTAGAGTGCATCTCTTACTCAGATATTTTCATATGAGACAGAACAATAATGCAACTAGCATAATTTTCCGAAACAAGACGTATAAATTTATCAAAATAAACTTAAAAGCACAGGAACAGAAATTGCAGAAATAAAAGTTTACTTAAAATAACCAAAACAATAAGGATAAAATCCCAATGTTACTTACTATGTCTTTCCCCAAGAATCTCATGTATTCAAAGTGAACATTACGTTAAACTACACTGAAATGAACACTTTGGACATTGGAGTTTCTCCTATCTAGAGAAAAATGAATCCCACATTCATATAACTTGGCTCTTCAATAATCTTTGACACCTTCACACTTCACATAAAGTCTAAGAGCCCAAGCACAGAATTTAAGTCCTTCCATATTCTGGGTGGGAGAGGGGACTATGGGCTTAGCCCTCTAAGCACCTTAGCTTCTATTGAAGAAAGAACACCAGTTCTTCAAATATATCCAGTGTTTTCCTTTTCTTGTGGTTTCTTTTATCTTTAGAATGTCTTTTTTCTTTATTATGGCTGCCTACTGAAATCTGATGATTCACTTAAATTAATCTGCTTCTCTTTTGTGTTCTTATCTAATTGCTCTTTTGTACTGTCATTTACTACATTTTGCTTTGCACACATACACACACTTACCTATTTCTACATCATCTCTGAAACTGTCTACATCTCAAAGACAGAAGCCTTGCTTCTTTCAGTCACTTATTATTTACAGCAGCACTTGACATTGTTAACTGAATTAAAATTGGCATTTTAATTTAAAATTGGCATTAAAAATCTTGTTTTATACTTTAAAATGATTGTCAATAAAGAATATCCACAGTTTATAATTTGCCTAGTGTTTTGTATGTGTTAAGTTTCTATTATTTTTTCATTGTAAGTAACGTGCTGAAAAAAATCTTGGTGAAGGTTAACTTTTTTCTTTCAGTTTTTCCTTGGAAAAGATTCCCAGGTTTAGGATGCCCAGCATAAAGAGGCTGAAAAAAGACTGGTTTTTAAAATAATAAATAATGCCACAGTAAATCTAAGAATATGCCACACCCTCAAATTGTCTTCAGAGTTATAGCTGGACACTGTCATGTTTAGTTTTTCTTTTTTCTTTGTTTTCTAGTGCTGAGGATTAAAACCATGGCCTTGTGCACACTAGGTAAATTCTTTACCATTTAACTATATACTTAGCTGTCACATGCAGTTTCTGATAACTGACTGGGCTTAAAAATGTATCACCTGAGCCAAGCAAGGTGGTGCACACCCATAATCCCACCATTGGGGAGGCTGAGGCAGGAGGATCGCTGCAAGTTTGAGGTCAGCCTGGGTTACATAGTGAATTCAAGGCCTGCCTGAACTACATAGCAAAACTTTGTCTCAAAAAATAAACAAACAAACAAAAAAATACAACATCTGTTAATTTCATTGAATAAGTTTTTATCCTCTAAAACTTGTTTACCCACTTTAATTTTTTTTCTTCACTTGCTTATTGGAAAATTCATGTTTTAATTATTAAATTTAACAAGTGCACATATAACAAGGTACATATTTATTTACTGTAGGTGGTACTGATATTTGCAATACACTGCTTACTGACTTTTTAAATACTTATTATTTTTTGCTGTTCCATTTAAATGTCACACCCATCATTCTTCGAGCTATTCTTTCTTTCAAAGCTACAGATAACCATTCACAGAATGGTTCTGTGTCAGGTGAGATTAACTTGCAACAACTGTGGCTGCCGTTAAGGCCAAGGCTAGGCTTCAGTTTTGGAATGGAGGAGAGTACTGATTGATTTCTATCATGAAAAGTCATAAAATTATACTTTAAAGTAGTATGAGTACATTGTTCTAATTTATTCAATAGCTATTTCCAGTAGCTACATTTGTCGGGTTTACCACATGACAGGCCATTAGTACCTAAAAGAAAACCTCTCAATATCTCCGATATATGTATAAAAAAAAAAAAATCAAACCTACGTTAGTGTTATAAGTCAGAGAAATTCTGTGCAAGAGTGGATGGGAATATTCAATATAGTACTAAAGTATGTAGGAATATTAAGAAATCTGCCCCCACAGTATGGAAAAAACTGACTGACTGGGATCTTGGAAGAAAAAAGAATCTGAAGATTTTAATTCTATTCATTTCATTTACAGTGAAAAATCATAACTGAAAACCATGACTCAATAATGAAGATATCTTCATTCCTTACTTCTACAAATATGAGCTATTATTCTGTGAGGTATAAGGCATGTACAAAAACAGATTCCTTGAGGCACTATCTCTGTAGAAGATGGGGAAAAATAATGCGTAGGGTAAATTGAGGAAATAGTGTTCACATTCCATCATCTTTTCACCATTTTTAAATTGAGCTATTTGCATATACTTTTTGAATATGGAGTTCAATGTATGATATAATCTGACCAGTTTCTACAATAATTACACATAATATACCATTTTTTCTAGTAGTTTTTGATAGAAAAACCACTGGAATATATATTACTATGTTATCACTCCATTTCATAGAGGAAGTGTCTCAGAAAGTTTCAGGTGTCTAAGGCTATAAAGCTTCTAGACGTAAAGTCACGGTAAGAGCTTTTCTAGATTTTCATTAATGTGCCCTCTTGCTTTGAGAATTCTTGAGATACTCCCATACCTAAGGTCAACCCTAAATTCCATCTAGAGCTTAAGCTACTCTTGGGGCACTTCACTTTCCTTTCCATACGTTCTCATTTCAGTGAACAATTTATAATACAGGTTGCTTTCCATCTGGGAGTGACCCATATTAACAATGGGACTGGTATGAAAAGTCCTAATTACAGGAGAGGAAAGATTCATTATGAGTTAAGGTTAAGGCATAGAAAATGTTATTACATTAATTTACACACATGGGGAGGGGAGAGGAAGAGGAAGAAAATGAGATTTGGAGGAAGAGGAGAAAGCTTGGAGGAGGAGAAGGAGTTAGGTATCTTAGGGGAGTTTTTAAAGAACTGCATTTTACTTGGCAAGTCAGGAATAGAGATGGTTACATTAAACACTTAGGGATAAAGTACAACTGTGGCAAGGTAAGGATTTAGCTATATTCCTATTAACAAGAGGCAAGAAAACTAAATTTCCATGCACAACCATAGCAAATTTACCTTCCAATTTTATTTTAATGTTTAAAGTACTTAATTTCCCATTTTTCAAAAACATGGGAAGAAATACCTCCTATCATCACAATATTCATTTCCTTGGAATTATTAGAAATTTAATATCATTCAAGTTCAAAAGGCATTTTGAGAAATAAAAATAACTCATTAAAAGAACAATGTTAGATTCTGAAAGCTTGAAGAAGCATTCAGAAAGACTATCTTATTTTTTGCTATAATATATACTGTGAAAAGGCAGGCTTTTAAAAGTCTCTTAGAGATTTAGTTAGGTTGGAGAAATATTCTTCCATTAAAAAAAAAAAAAACAAAACCTCAAAACTGTAAGGCTTTAGAAATTCCCAGATTGGATTTGATCTTTTACTTTTGAACATAAAGGATACCAGGGTAGATCAAACCATGCTCTACTAATTAGAGGAAGTCTCCAAGGAAACAATTTACTTTCTCAGTTTCAGTTTATCTGTAAAATGGGAGTAAGAATTGAGAAAGGACAGAATAGTGCTGTAGATCACATGAGAAAATTAAAATTAAAGCATCTTGCACAATGTCTGCCTTAGAGGAATAAAAGCAAAGACAAAAGAAATTTGAAGGTACCTACTGTCAGACAAATACTATATGATGGCTGGGGACATAACGATGAACATGACAATGTTGCCTAAAAATACGTCTTCAATAAATCCATTCCTTTTTAACAAATGCAATGACAGCTGGATGAGATTAAAATAAAGTATAACAAAAACCTATTATAAAAACTCAAGTAGTCATAAAGACTAGGAATTTTCAACTCTACCTTACTGCATCAAAATTTTCCATTTCTCCATATTTTTTCAACAGTGATTTGTGAACTTGTATTGAGTGATAGTCTTAAACAACTGTCTGTAAATTATAACTATATGTTATACACTATATCGTGATGTGCTTGAATTACTTATAGAAATATCCTATCAAGGGATATTAATAGTGCAAAGACACGATAGCTCGCACTGTAAAGATTGCATTATGTAACAAAATAAAAACAATGTTTGGCACTAGAAAACACTCAATGTTAAACATTACTCTAACAATGAGTAATAAACATGAATTAACTAAAATAACAAAAGTTCTCAGCCTTGGGAAGTATGAAGTAATCAGAAATCCACAAGGTGGCTCCCAAGGCTTGGCTTTTAAACACAATAGAGTTTTTTTTTATTTCCAAAGATATGAAACAAGACATATGAAAACAAAATTCACTTTTCAAAGACTCAGAAATAGCTGGAAGAAAAAAAGCTATATAATAGAAAACTATAAAGTAAAAAAAAGAACATAAATACATTTTGTACTTCTAAATTGAAAGAGAATCTAATATTCAAAACTGGCATCAGCTTACTATAGTCAAAATTTAAAATGTCAAACTAAAATGGTAAAATGCATGTAATTAATCATAGTTAAATATTCTACTAAGATAATAAAAGTGAAAGTACACAGCACAATGTCTGATATTAGCAGTTATTCAGTAAGCATGTTACAAAAATTTTGAATATCCTCTTATGCCAATACACATCTTAAAAATTTTATTTTTGTCATTTTAAATCAGTACCCTTAGCACCTTTTCTGCTAAGGGATAGAGGGCATCTTAAGTCTATAGCTAATAATCATTTCTTTCCCTCTTGGGTAAGGAAGTATAGACAATAAAGCACTGGATTTGGCTATATTCTAATAAAACTTTATAAAATTAAGTGGCCACTCTTATTCCTCAGACCATAGTTTGTCCAATCTTGATCTATTTTGAATTTATATAATTAAGTAAGATCTGTTAGATAGTATCAAACTCAAACTATTTAAGGTAGTAAACTGTAATGTTCATAAAATCACTTGAGAATTTAGCTGAACTGCAGATTCTGATTTGGGAAGCCTGAGGTTCTGCTTCTCTAACAAGGATGCAGGTAATTCCACAGTTTTTCAGTCCTTTGAACATATTATGGGTAGTAGGACAGTTCATTTCAGTCAAACCTTTTCATTTTAGGAGTCCTTTACAATCTTAAAAAGACTTTTTGATTACTTAAGTTATATCAGCCAATATTATACTTGGAAGGTAAAAAAGAAACTTAAAAACTATTAATTCTTTAAAGGAATAATGATAAAGCCACTAGATACATTTTATGAAATTTAACTGAATTTTACATTTTAATTATATTTTAAAAAGTAGGAACAAGCACTTTAACTATAACCATATGGAAAGATATATTAAATGAAAATATCATGCTGTGGGACTTTTTAAAAAGATCATTAAGTCAAGGAAAAAGTCAATAAATTTGTAAAATTTACTTTTTGGAACCTGTAGATGGTGGATCTTTAACTTACACAATATCTGGTCTTTGTGGTTTTACCCCTTACTCTCTTCCCGTCATTTGTATCTATTTACCTGTTTTTCAGCATGTCCATATTCAGGTCCTTGGGAAGGTAAAAAGCAGAAAATCTGGCCACAATTTTTTGCTCTTTCTATTAGAGACATAGCTGTTCTCACAGTGGCATTTCGAGCATGTACAAACACCATCACCTAAAATAAAGTAATTTAATATTTCAGTTCACTAAATCACAGCTTAATACTAGCCTGAGAATCATCCTTTATAAAACAAGCATTAATTTTTCAAAACAAAACTCAAATTCATGAAACCTTCTATATTTCCTCACTTTAGAACAAAGCATATACAGAATAAGAGCATGTTAAATTAAATTCATGTAACATGACTTTATTAGCCTACAGATGATTTCTGTGCTAATGGATGGATTCTATGCTAATGGCTGGATTCTTGCAGTCCAGTTTGTGTATTTCTATATGACAATATGATTCATTATACTTACAGAAAATTGAGAAAGATAATTTGTTCATACAAAAGAATGAAATAATTTTTATCATAGCAATGCCTCTCTGGGAATGGCAGGACTGAGGTAATTGCAGGGAAAGTTTAGAGGTCAAAGAAGAAACACAGTAGAGGACAGAAGGTACACAATGACAGGCAGTAAATGACTATAAGCTACTCCTTTATTTTATCCTCTTCAGTTGCATTCATATTCTATTTGTTGAATGTCACTGGTGAGGGAAGCTGTAGTCAGCATGCAAGGTCAGCCCCAAAGAGTGGCCGTGTGTGGGCTACAGTGAGCAAATCCATAGGTTTGAGACAGCCAGCCCTTGGGAGCCTGCATCCTGCCACTGTAAGCACCAGATGCCAAGACA
>RJWT010020295.1:0-18016 GCA_004365215.1 Cuniculus paca
TACACAGCACTGCAAAAGAAAAAGAAGGGAGAGGGAAGGAGGGAGGGAAAAAAGAATGGGTAGTCCAACTGCAAAAATGGCTGTTACTATTTTGCATTCCCATCAGCAGAGAATGAAATGAGAGTTCTTGTTACCATATATCTTTGCCAGCATATTTTATTGTCTGTGTCATAGATTGTAACTATCCTTGTTATGGTATCATTGTTAATTTACAGTTCCCTAATGACAAAATATGGAACATCTTTTTATATACTTTTTTTCATTTGTGTATCTTCTTTGACATCAAATCTTTTCCCTGTTTTTTAACTGCATTATTAGTTTTCTTATTGTTGAGTTTTAAGAATATATTTTGGATTCCAATCCTTTGTCAGAATTGTGGTTTATATCTAAAATTCCCCCTAAAGTCTCATGTGTTCAAACATGGGGCTGTTGGAAAATTACTGGATCATGGGGGCCCTAGACTCATCTGTGGGTTAACTATAGATGAGTTTATAGTTGAGTCACTGTTGGAAGGTGGGACCTAGTTGGAGAAAGTGAGTTACTAGGAGCTTGTCTTTGGAGTCTCTTGCTGTCTGTCTTTGCTTCCTAGCTACCATGAATTGAGCACTTTTCCTACCCTAAGACCTTATGCCATTTTTGTCTTGTCACCAGCTGGCCACAGACAGAATCCTCTGAAACCATGAATCAAAATAAACCAATCATCCTTAAATTGGATATGTTTTCTAAAGATTTTGTCCTAGCCTGTGGGTTGCTTTTTTATTACCCAGTGTCTTTTACAGAGTAGAAGTTTATAATTTCAGTGAATTATATTTAGTGAACCTATATTTTCTGTAGCAAAAGATGTTTAAATTCAAATTTTTAATGTCTGTAGGTAAAAATTACTATATTAGCTCATAATGTATTTATAACTCTGATAATTTACAATGTCAAGGGAGAATTATTCCCTCAAAGAACTGGTACCTATGAAGTAAAATAAACATACACACCTTTCTCCTTCCACCCTCTCAAATGTTATCCTATATTTTTAATTCATATACTTCTGCCTGCATGAGCAGAAAAAACAAATTCTTCTTAGGAACTGGGACTCCCTACTCAATTGGGGCAGTTTTAACTTGGGCACATGTGGTATTTTATATGTAGATCACACGATCGCAGTCTTCTATAGCCGTGTTTTAAAACGCAGAATAACTTTACTAGTAGGTGATACATGCAGGAATGGACATTTTAAATGAACTACTTTAGAGAGGGAATGTATACATGTTTAAAATATGTTAGATTCAGTAACTTTGTTTTATCCCCTATTCATGATTCTTTGCTGATAAGGAGTTTTATAGCCTTGGGAGCTTTCTAACCTCTTTATATTTCTTGAGTGAAATTATTCCTGGGAGCCTTTCTATCTTTAGAATTATGAGGGTTGATATCTACTATATGATTCTTGTATTGCACTGTTACCTATAATATTAAAACTAATGCCAAGACAAATTGTCTACAGCATATCTTCCAAACATATGTAATAGGATATATCCTAATAGATGAAGCAACAAAACCCATTTGCTTTCCTAATTCTACCCTCATTGAAAGATTTTAAAGCATAATATCAGTAGACCGATTCTTTTTGCTTTCCTTCATGCGGAAAAAAGTGGAGTTAAAAACTGGAAACAGGTGTTAAATGGCATCCTGATTACATAGAAATATAGCTATAAACTGCTGGTTTCTATTGGCTCAATGTTTTCTTGTTTCCCCATTTTTCTTCATTTGTTTCTAGCTAGAACTACGTTGTTAGTATTTTTTAATTAAAATGCAAGTTCACTTAGCAGTTCTATTTAGTAGGTTGTTTACTGATTCATGCATTAATGTAAATTAGGACCACCTTGGGATGCCAAGTTTCTATTTCTGTAAACCTATGACTGATTTGTAACAACCTAGCAACCCTTCTTAAATATTTCCAATTGTCTTAAATATTTTCCATTGACTTGCTCTAACTTAGAAGACTGACTTCTTTGGTTTTGTTTAGAATTGTTCTATTGTTTTCCTTACTTCTGAAGAACCCTTCCAACTTTATTTGGTGTCTTAGAAATCTTCATTTACATAAACATTAAAAGATTGAAGATTGATCTGTTTTATTTTCTGTATAAGATCTTGTCTTAAAGCATTATTCATTGCTTTCACTACTCATCAACTGCACAGCCATGGTTGTCTCTTGTGTGACATTTTAAAAGATATATGCTACCACAACTCCACTCACACACATACACATAAATTATTTTTGAATGAGGAGCATAGGGATATTTACGATTTTGTGGTACAACTACAGCTTTGCGCAGCTGTTTCTTTTGAGTCATATTTTTTAAGGTAGATACTACCTCAACTAAAATCTATCTCTGATTACCTCCAACCTGCATTAGATACCACTTCTAGAAAGTCCATAACTTCTTATGCATTTCTGTTTAATGCCGAGACTTTTCTTTAAAACCTCATTATGACAGAAGTCAGTAAGTGGAACTGGTTTTGAGAATCTTGACTAATGAGTGAACATTTACATAGAACAGGTAATTTGGGCAACTTTTAAATTAAAATGGGTTTCTTAATTTAGTCAATAGTAACAAGAAAGTTGTTAATATATGAATGTATACAGTTTAATAAGGCTACCACTTTTTTGGACATACTTTTTTATAGTAGTTTCAGATGGTTGGTCATTGCTTCAACCTGGCTATGGAAAATAATACCTCACAACCACTGTTATGATTTAAAGCTTTGTAAGCATTGTCTCATTTGTCTTCCAGTAACCTTTTAAGTACTACTTTATATCCTTGATGCTAAAGCCATTAATTTTAAGAGACATTATCAGATTAATAGCTTTACCATTGACACTCTGTGTTGGGGCCACAGAGACTACCATTTTAATGTGAATAGCTATTTTTGACAGATGTTAATTTTAAGTGGTAAACATTTAGGAAAGTATATCTTAGTAATGTCCTTAAGTACTTTAGAAATTCAGATCTGGGTCACAAGATAGAGCATTGGCATGGTTCTACAAGCAGATAACTGAGCATGTTGGCTTCCTATTTGTTAGGGATAGATTTGTTGAACCTATGGAGCGACCTACAGAAATGTCTGAACATTGTTAAATAAATTCATAAAACTTCTGATTAAACTCAATAACCTGTCATTAATCTCTGCTCCATTCTGAAACCTTGCTAAATTGAAAGTAAAGAATACGAAATGCATAAACCAACTGTGACAAAGAGAATGGGTCAGAAACCAGTTGCATAAGAAAATATAAATAAAATTTTGGAAGCCGTATAGTAAATAAGCAGGTTGGAGAATACTGAAATTCTCATGCAGGAAAAACCTGTAAGAAGGATCTTGTTACTACAACAGAACTAAAGACTGGAATTAGAATATATGACACCTAAGGAACAGGGAGGCAGGGCTAAAAACAGGATGTTTCTTAATGTAGAAGAAATAGACTCCCAGAATCTTTACCGTACTCCTTTCACAAGGAAATCTCCCTGAGAGGAAAACTGCAGCTTTACATTTCAGAAAAGTTGAACTTCTGGACATAAAGATGTCAGGCCTACCTTGAAGATGGAGTGGTTGACTCATCAAACCAAACAGAGGGTATTAAATGAAAATGTACACTGTCCATCTGGTCTTTCAAAACTCTTTCCTTGTTCTGCTTGAGCACCGCCTGCCAGATAAATAGAAGATTGTTCTCTGGAGCATCTGTCAGTCCAAGTACTTACAGCTACTTATATTGTGGTTGTCATAGTAGCAAAGATCACCAGTTGTCAAGTCCTGTCTACTCAAAATTTCTAGTTGCTATTTTATTGGCTTACCCTTAAATATGAGTTGAACACTAGAAGCTAATGGTATTTGAAGAAAACTTTCAATATAAAAAGCAATCTATCTTAACAGTTACATGAGAACAGAGAAAATGAAACAAATGAAAAGAAAGGAAATACTAGTACAGCCACAAAATAAACACCAGAGGCTCTAAAAAATGTTATTTCTTATTGATAATTTGACATTTTTTTCAGTAGGAGAAAAATAGAATTGCAAAATAAAGTTGAGAAAATCTCCCTGGGAGTTAATCAAAAAGACAGATGGGAATCAGAGAAGTGACAACTTCTGATTAATAGGTTTCTTGGAAAGAGCAAATAGAAACCAGAAATCAGAGGAGGAAAAAGTTTCAAAATTTCTTTCCCAGACTTGAAGGACTTTAGATTTCAAAATTGAAAACTTCTACCAAGTGTCTGGCCTTAACATATTGTATACAATGGACTAAGAATTCAGGTTTTCACAAACTTTTTAATATCAGTAGAAGCTGTGAGATGAGGAACTGTGCTCTTAAATTTCTGAAGGAAAATTATTTCTGACCTAGAGTTCTGCAAATAGCCAGATGGTGAAATCACATGTGAAGGTAGGATAAATACATAGCAGATATGCAAGATCTAAAACAGGCTTATCTCCCATGCACTTTTTTTAGGAAGCCACTGGTAAATATATATTCCTCCAAAAGAGGGGAAAGCATGAAATCCAGGAAAGAAGCAGATCAGTTCAGTACAGAAATGAAAAAGACTCCCAGGATGATGATTAAGAGTCTTTTAGAAAAGACATTTTAAAACTTCTCTATAAAACCTGACCGAGAAACTCATTCTTATTATGTTGTCACTATTCGCTTATTTTTCAGTTGACAATAAAAAGAAAAACTAGGTAAAGATTGCATCAGGTACACTTAGGAGTTATAAAAGCAAAATGTCATGTCAAGAAATGATCATGTATTGTTTCCTCCTTTTCATTCCAATCAGAGTTGTTTGTGGATTATTGTATAACTCGGTGTTACTTTTTTGTGACATTTTTGAATGCTTCAGAAAGAACCTTTCCCCTCCCCCTTCAATAAAATTTTACATAGAAAGCCCACTATTTGAAAGTGGTATGAATGAATTTGCCTTAATTAGGGGTCTGTCCCATCTACATACTTCTTTTTTAATGTGCTCTGGCCTGTAAGGTAATTTGGAGACTGTAGAGCAGTTGAAAAACTACTGTTGGGGGCAGGAAACACTGAACTCATGACCTGTTTGATTCTTCTCATAATCATAGCATGAGTACCCATTTGTTTCATGAACTGATAGAAACAAAATATTGTGGCATTGCTTGCACAGTATGCCTACATATATGTGAAATACACTCACTAAAATCCCATCTTGACATGTTTGCATCTGGAATATAGTAGTGTCTTTAAAAATGAAATCTTTGCCTTATTTTCAAATAAAAGTTGGGACTTCGAATTTTTACATTCCTGACATTTTTAAGTTTGAAATTAGTAATTCGTGTTTCTTTTCCCTTTTAAATATGAGCTCAAACATGAAATAGCACTGTATTTGGAGTAGGAGAACTGTATTGTAAGTCCTCGTAATTCATCCTTTATCCTTAATGTTGTCCTTTATTTTTCCCATGACACCTTTGTAAAATAAACTGTGGAAAACTTACAGTTTTAAGTAGCTTTCTACATATGAGATATCCAAAAACATGATGAGCATTCAATTTTTTTTAATTACAGTAAAAACACACATTGCCATTAATTTCCCTCAGAATATTTCCTTTACTGCAAATACACTCATCCCATTGATCTTGCCCCTTTTGGAATCAGTTCTCGAAGTTCTTTTCCATGTCTTTAGTTGCACTGTCATGGCTACCACACTGTCCTTAATTGATTCACAACATTTATCTTTCATGATTGTTTTAACTTTGAAGAGCCAGAAGTTGCACAGTGTCAGAGCAAGTCAGTAAGGTGGGTTATAAGGACATAAAGTAATGTTTTATGAACCTGCCTTCCCAGTGGATGGCACTGAGCAGGAGCATTCACTTTATTTTTTATCATACCTCATAAAGACAAAGAGAACTTCTGGAACTACTTCAGAAAGTAGCAGTTACAGCAGGATAAGTATTTGAAGTGAGAACGTTTTGACAAGTAATGTCTTTTATTGTAATAATTTTCTTAAATTTAAACATTCACTGTGTATTTTGATCATACCTCACAGAATCTTTTCTGGTAAATAAAACTGAAAGATCAGTTTAAAAGATAAAAACCAGTAACAATATTATGAAAATTTGAGGTTTTTTTATAGTGTGGTCATTATGGGATCTCTGTCACATCAGTATTGAATCTGCCTACATAACCTGAAAATGTGAAAGATACAGTAAAATTCTAGAGCATGGCCCTTTTAAGTCTGACAAATAATTCGTAATCATTATAAAAAATGGCAACTATATTGCCTTTACTACCTGTGTATCCTCTGTCGGGAAGGGTAGTTCCTAACAAAGGTTTTTGTGAACTGGTTAGTGTTTGAACTGATTAGTGAACTGTTTAGGCATCAAGAATTTAAGTTCACATTTCCTTCTCATTCCCGTTAGGTTGACTAAATAATACAGAAAACATAGTTCAAGAAATTGTAAGAGGAAAGTAACTTTTAAAAAAAAAAATTCACCTTTCATAATTTTACCTGTAACGTTGAGAATTGAAACCTTGAGCAAGTATTGTGGCAGGCAGGTTATTTTAAAGTAAAGCTTAAAGTATAATTAGAACACTTAATCATAGCTAGAGATACTATCTTCTTATGCTCAACCTAAAAAGTAAATGGACAAGCTGGGCCTGGTGGCTCACGCCTGTAATCCCAGCACTCGGGAGGCTGAGACAGGCGGGTCATTGTGAGTTCAAGACCAGCCTGGGCTACAGAGTAAGCCCAAGGCCAGTCTGAGTGGCATAATGAGACCCTGTCCCAAAAAGACAAGGGCTGGAGATCTAGCTCATTGGCCTAAGCACCTGCCTGACAAGTGCGAGGTCTTGAGTTCGATCCCTGGTGCTGCCAAAAAAAAAAAAAAGTAAATGGACAGGTTAGCACTTCAGCTGAGAATGTTTTTGTCTTTAAAATGCATGAAAAATTGGTTACATTAAAATCAACAAGTCCATCATTTTCATCTTTCAATCATTCTCTGTGGGTGTTTTTTGTGACACCCATGAAGAAGCAAAGGTACAGAGTTATGTCCACATAGTTAATAAGATACATTTAAATTTCATACAACTGGTTACCCTGGTGGCTTGCTGTAGGACGATGCCAGAAAGTGACAGTGGCACTCCAGAAATGATCCTCACTTAGGAGCTATTTTGAAGGACAAAGCATTACTTAGGTATGCCTTTAAGGACAAATTGTGACTTCCCAAATTGGGGGAGGGGGATGACTAAAATTACTTGAGGATGTTACTCCACTTGTAAATTTTTTTCTACCTATGAAAAGTTAAAGCTATCCATTTTTTTGTTTTCTTAATTTTGTTTTAATTAAATAGAGATTCTTTTGTTATCAAAGTTGAAGACTCCCATGATTCTTGCCAGAAGGAGCACAGCAGTGCCCAGCTTCAGGAGAGTCCATGTGGATTTCACCCCTAAACTGAAGCAGTGCTCAGTCACTGCACTGGTTCGATGACCCTGCCCGACAGCCTGATGCTTCTGTGTTAAACTTTCCTCTTACTTGCTTTCTGTTTTGACTTCGCTTACTCCTTTTTAAGCAGAATTTAGTGAGAATTGCAGATCCATTGGTAGAACCGGGATACACATAAATTTGAACAACTTTTTTTTATTTCCCATCTGTAACTAAAGCTGGACAGTCACTTGGTTCTGCAGTTAAAATTCTGCTCTGGGAATTCCTCCTAATACTTTGCTGTTTTTATGCTACACCCCCAAAATCATGTTGGTAATTCTGGTTTTCTCATTGACATATGAAAAAGATAAACTTACACTAGTTTCAAAAGGTTTAAAAAGTTAGTATTTCACATGCTAAGACTCATGGTATGAACAACGATGCACTTACAGTACACAGTGAAGTTCTTTGAAGAGTTGGCAAGAATGGTCTTTGTCATCAGCTTGGAAGTGCTTCTGCCAGTCAGCAAAGGCAGTGCAGAAATTTCATCACACAGTTTTGATGCTCACATAATACCAGTAGTCAAGGTGACACTCTTAAACTTCTGTCTGCTACAAGATGTTTTGCCTTCCATTTTTCAAAGGTAACTATTGACTGGTAACCCATTCTTTGTGTGTATGGGTACAATGAAAATACCAGTTGGGGCTCAGCAAATTTTTCTTTATTAAGTGCACACATGCCCATCTTTAGGTTTTTACTATCCGTAAAATTGTCCTGAACCTCTGAACTCATTCCTTCATGCTAGTACTGTTCCCACTCCCCAGCATTGGATGCTATAATGATTATCAAAATTAGTTTGAGGTCACTTTACTTACAGTCTTCTCGCCTCAGAGCCCCTCATAAATTCCTGGAGCTTTAGGAATCAGAGATAAGTTGTAGCCAGAAAAGGGCATATCCACCTGACACAGCTTGTGAGAACACTTCAGATACAAGTATCAGTGTCACAGTGACATCCACCTGAATTAGGTTATGGGTTTTTTTTGGAGGAAGGGGAACTATAGATAAGTAAATGGCCACTTGAGTCTTTATTGGCCTTCATTACACTTTAGTAATAATGTATTAATATTGTTTGTGATCATTTCATTGAGCATTTACCATATTTTAAACATAAGTGTTTTACATAACTTACCTAAATTAATACAAAATCCCAAAGGTACAAAATTAGTGTACTCATTTTATAGAAAAGAAAATTGCAATTTAAAGTAACTTTTTCAGAGTCCTATAGCTAACAAACTAGTGGAGCAAGGATTTAATCTGAAGTCTGACTCCAAAGCCTGTGCCCCTAAGCCCTAATTTCTTTGGGTAGCTATTATTTCTTTAGAATGGTTTTGAATGTTTTGAGTAAATAAATGGGGATGCCTTCAGAAAAAGAAAAAGTTACTGACAGTGCAAGATCTTTAAAACCTTGGATTCAGTGATTTCTAACCGAGCATTATATGCCAAACCAAACTTTCAGATTCATGTGAGGATTGAGTAAAGGCATCTCTTAAGTATTCTAGAAGGGTTAAGAAGGGGTAAGAAGACCTCAGACACAAGGCTACTGAAGATTTAATTTTAGCAGCATTTCCCAGTGAAAAAGAAATTATGGTTAAATAAGTCATAACCAATTGACTCAATGTGTATATTCTTGTTCTTGAATCACAGATGAGGCACAGTTACTTCACACTTCCATATGTGAAACATAATAGGTAGTTATTCTATAAACAACCATAAATGTGCTTTGCCAGCCAAAGAGTAACATCTAGAAGTTATCTGACCATGTTTTCCAGATATAAAATGTAGTGATTCCCATTCTTTCTGTGGTTCTATCATGACCCTATCTTGCTTGCAGCCTTTCAAAATGCTATAATCCATATTAGATTATAAATTCAACTGTCAGCAATATTCTCCCCACATAGTAAGTAGGGAAAGGAAGAGAACAGAAGAAAAGCAAATGACAGGAGGAATATATTGTTTAAGAGAAAACAAAAAACGGGGTGCTTTTTGTTTTTTAAATTTAGATACTCTGAGCAAGGAAAAAGTGGTAGAGTTTTTGCCTCTGGCATCAGGCCCATAGTAGCTTATGACGTATTCTCCACTGGCAATTTATATTCTTCACCTTTGATTAGTATTTCACCAAGTCAGAGGAAAGTTCTCGTACTGTTAGCACAATCCAAACCTATTTTCTAAGGAATCCGAACTGTGGATAGGATTTAACTGTGTTTAGCGTTGTGATAGTCATCCATTAGCCCTAACTACTGGTAAATGATAGTATAACTACTGTACTTAGTAACCCAAAGGGTACTGTGGTCCACTCATGTTTCTCTCCAAGCACCCATTATGCGTTGTCAGTTCTGTCAGTTCCATTCCCCCTCTTGCCAACACAGTGATGGAGGGGGAGGAATTCTGTTAGAGAAATTCACAATGGTTTGGTGGTGATCTTTTAGCTCCCATTTCACATATTAGGTGTGCAGCTAGAAGCAATCATCTTTTAGAAACTAAAACTTTATGATAGCAAAGAATTACTATGATTGGAAGCAAAAATTCTGAGATTAGGTCTTTAGATCTAATTCATCTCCAAACATCCTGTAAACCAGTCTGCTAGAAATGCCTAACTAGAGGGGCTGAACGGAGATTAAAGACAAGACATAGAGATGATTTGGAAAGAGGTGCCAGAGAGCTCTCCCCTCTAGTGGACAAAGAGCCCCAAGCATCTGGCTTAATCTCGCGTTTATTCAACTTAGGCAAGGGAGCAAGCAATTAGGTTAATGAAAACTATCTCTTATTATTTGCAAAGTGTACCCAGGTAAGTATTTCTCTAGATCTCAGCTGTTGTTGACTTCATCTCTATAACTTGCAGTGTGCCAGCATGTCGGCATGTTGCCAAAGGGGAAACAGCTTGCTGTTCCCTTTGTGTCCACAGAGAAGGTCAACTAGGCTTTGATGCTTAGGAGTAGTTTCCCATGGGACCTTAGTTTCTGGGTCCTTATATTCTGCCTGTAGGAATAAATACAGTTGGTATCAGCCTATTGGTTTACTTGCTTAGTTGAAAATTGGTGTTACTGAGCATGAACATTACTGTTAGCTGTGATTAATGCTTCATAGGATTAGTAGACAGTGGCTCTGGAAGAGCAATGGCTGTCTGGGAATACAAATTCAAATCCAGAATAACTGTATTACCAATGAGTAAAGAAATCATTGCGTGCTTCCTAATGGAAAGGGTTCATTGTGCATTATCTCTCTGCCATTGTTTTGTTCTCTTACGGGTTAATATTGGAGGTTCAGAGTTACGAATTCTTGCTAGTTCTGGCAACTGAACACTTCACCATGGTGTAACCTGGGTTTATTTGACTTTAAGAAAGACCAAGAAGGAAACTTGAGAATAGCAAAATATGAAACAAGTAAAATGTTTGGGGAGATAAGATTTCTAAAAGATAATGAGATAAAGACTATTACCAAATGCAACTGAGAGACTTAGGTATATTGAGTTTAAAAATATACAGGTATTCGTGATTTCATTAAAAGCAGTTTTAGTGGAGTAGTAAGGGTTGAAGCTGAATTACAAAGAACTGAAGTGAAGATGATAGGTGAGATGTTAGATATCTCTTTCAAGAATTTTGAATAAAAGAAAAGAAAAGGGTTGGTGGCTAGAGAGAGAGGGGGATAGGGTAGGATGAAAGAAACTTGAGCTTGTTTATAGGCAGAAGAGGAGACAGCAGCAACAAATGAATGCAGATGCCCAAGAAAGAAAAGAGCTGATGAAGATCACAGGGGTTGAGGTCATGAGCACAAAGAAAGTTTTGCCTTTTGGTGAAAGAAAAGGAGGCCTATTATTTTAAAGAGGGAGGATGGTGGTTATAGATGATTTTGTAGGTTGGAGGCTAGAAAGTTGAAAAGGAGGGTTGGTCTCTATGATCCCCAAGTCCCAAGAGCTATTTCATTTTTTTTTAACCTGTAGTAATACTGAACCCATATATAATGAACTGCAATAATCTTACAACATAAGAACTGTTTCATCTTTTTATTTTTTGAAATGTTGACATTGACTTTGAGGTGCCTGTGAAGATGTTAATGAAAACGATTATCCAGGCATTTTAATTTTTCCTGATTTTATTGCACATATTCAATAAATTAAATTGTACATAATGTAGATCTGTTGCACAAGGAGCAAGAAGCTTATACATGTAGATGGTCATATACTTATAGAAAATTTGTTTTTCATAATTTAATACTATTTCCTCTACAGTGAAGTAGAATTGAATATGTTAATGGATGGCAGGTAATCTCTTCATGTTTTGGCTTTATGTAATTACTGGTTAGCTCAGAAACTGCCTGCTAGAAGTCTTGTCCATGCAGTGTTTTTGCTGGAGTTAAACTTCTACTGTAGCTTTTCATGTTCTTACATTCACTTTACAAAAAATTAGTTTATTTAGTATAATGACAATGTAATCTTAGTTTTCTCAATTATTTTAATAGTTTCACCTTTTGCAGTAATCTGAGGATCATTTCCTTTTTTTTTTTTCCAGAAACAACCCCTTTGTAATATGGTATTGAGTCTTCAGAGTAAATTGATTAATCAGAAAAGGCTAGAGGCCTGGCCCAAATTTTTTCCTTAATAACTGTTAGATGAATGAAAGACTGAATGCATGCAGTTTCGTTTTTGTGAAAGTTTACCACACTAAAACCTCTGATTTCTTTTGGAAAGAAGTAGTACATGTTCTTTTAGGAGTATCTGAAACCACTTGAAAGGGTGTAAAAGCTAATAAATGCCAGAGACAATAAATTTATAAAGACAAAAGGTTGTTTTGGCTCACGGTTTTGGAGGTTCCAGGCTAAGGTAAGTTGGCCCTCTTTCTTTTGAACCTATGGAAAGGCAGCATACTGTGAAGGAGCATGTGGCAGAGCAAGAGTGCTCACCTTATGACCAGAAAGCAAAAACAGGAGAAAAAGGGTTATGGATCATATTATCCACTTGAACGTCACACTCCCAATGACCTAACGGCTCCTACTAGACCCCAACTCTTAAAGGTTCTACTGCCTCCAACATGGGGTGCTTGGGAGACATTTAAGATATCCAAACTAAGCACCATTGAACCTTAACACTTTTATGAGTCCAAGGCACTCACCAAGGCAGGAGACATCTGACTTGTTTTTATCTTGAGTATGAATTTTGGTATTTGGTGATTTTAAAAAGTTTGGATGTTTACTCTTTTGGGCAGGGTTCAAATTCATTATATAAGAGTGCGTACTTTTTAAAACTATCATTTTGTATGACTCAATTCTCTGATATAAATGCTTTAGGCAGTAATTTAATCTGGAAATGATAAGTGGACTCCCCACCAGAATAACCTGCGTGTTTTGAGAAGCCATCTTGTAATGAGAGGATGTCATTTCTATATGAATGAAGAGTAGGCAAGAACCCAGCATCAAGAACCATCATTCTGACTTACCAGAGTTCTGGCAGCATGTGATCTGAAACATTTTGGTCAAAGTCAAGTTTATTGGTGGTTATAATTTTCAGTAAGGAGAATCACAAACAAAGTTACTTGATGGGTTGGAAGAAAAATATGATTCATTCACTACAGGATTAAGCAGTTTGATGTTATTTTTTGAATTGTAGATACATTTGCCTTCACATGGCAGTGTGCTAAAAGACAATTTGTACTTTAATTTAATTATGTGCCCCTTAATTTCTCTGCAGTACTCTTTCCTTCAGACAAACTTTTGGGTGGTTGCCTTTCCACATTTCTTACTTCATGTGTGTCCAGTTAAATGTAAACAAGCACAAACAGTTGCACTCTAAAAGATTCCATGTCTTCTATAACTGTGCATTCCCTTTTCTGGTAAGTGATTTTTGGGGTCTGCAGAAACCAAATGTTGAGTCCTGTGTAAGCATGAGTTTACAAGCAGTGTTTGCATAAAGTTCTGATTGCCCCCTCTGATCTCATTTGTTCTGTTTATTGTTTTGTTTTGGAGGTACTGGACCATGATGGCAAACATGCCACAGCTGGCTGTTATCATTGCCCCAAAAGGTTGTCTTATCACTGTAGTAGAGATTGAACCTACGGCCTTTGCACTGAGTTACATCCCTAGCCCTTTTTGTTTTTATTTTGGGACAGGTCTTACTATGTCACCGGCTGGTCTCCAATTTGTGATCCTTCTGCCTCAGCCTCCCAGAGTACCGAAATTATAGATACCCACCACCACACCCATTGGTTTTTTTCTTTTAAACATCTTAATATTTTTTCATAACTTTGATCTCTTTGAGACTACAAAAATGAATGAAAGGAAAGCCCTGTGACCCACAAACTACAGAGGACATTAGCACATATAAAGCTAAGTCATGTTTTCTTACAAAGTTTAAATAGTATGCTAGACTTTTAAGGAAGCAGATTTTCTGGTGAAGGAAGCATGGATGGTGGCATTTAGCCACTCTAGACCTGTCGACTGCCAGCGAGGAGAAGCAGTACTTTGAAGTGTGGCTATATGTTGGAGGCCAGACTGAGACATGTACACTGGGAAAAAAACATTGCCAGGAGTCATTAACTTGTGAGCCTCAGTTTTTTTTTACCTGTTTGGGGGATTATACAGGTTGCTAGTTAAGATTATGTCTGCCTTCAATGTCCTTTGACTTTTAATACAGGAAAAAGAACTTGAAATAAGAGAGTGACACTAAAATTTTCATAAGCCACCAAAATGTCTTTTAATAGGTGAATGGGGTAAACTGGTATATATGGACAATGAAATATTAATCAGTACCTCAAAGAAATGAGCAATCAATCTAGGTAATACATGGAAGAACCTCAAACGCATATTACTAAGCGAGAGAATCCTATGTACTAAATGATTCCAAATAAATGCCATTCTGGAAAAGGCAAAACTATGAAGATGGTAAATAAAAGGTTAGTGGTGCCAGAAATAAGAGAAAAGGGCATAAAGAACTCAGCAGAAAGGCATTTTAAGGCAGTGAAATTACTGTGTATGATATTGTAATGGATATTCATCAACATATGTTGTTTTATACAAATGTGTAGAACAACAACAGTAAATCCTAACGTAAACTATGGGCTTCAGTTGACAGTGTGTCAGTGTATGTTCATTATAACAAACATACCTTCTGGTACAGGATATTGATAATGAAGGAACAAAATGGAAGAAAATGGAAGGAGACAAAGAAAATAAGAAGGCTATTCACTGAGTCTGTCCCCATGTACATGCCAGTTTCACACACTTGGCCTTTCCACAATCTGTGGTTACCGCTCCCCACTTTCAAGTAGATTGGGAAAGCAGATGTGTTCACCACAATGGATTCCTAGAAATGATACCACAAAATAGACCCCACCAAATAGATCATTTGGTTGAATGAGTTGTATTTTCTTATACAAGCTGTATTATAATTGATTACATTCCTGATTAAGAACTTGTCCATCACATCTTTAAAATACATTGCTTTCTCTAAAATGAGTATGAATATATTCTGCACATTCACTGGGATCTAGTATATATGCCTTGAGTAATTGGTCCATAAAAATACATATGTAACAAACACTTTCACATAGTATATTCCCTTTTTAAACCTTCTTTAGATCATTGTTACACTTAAAATACAATCTGTCTGGACCAGCTGGGCTTACAGTGCCTCCTTTTGCAAGACGAACAGCGCTGTGTGGCTGGCTTAGGAGCAAAGGCTGGAGTGGCTGAGGGGAAGTTTCCTAAAGAAGCAGCCCTCATTTCTTCAGAGAAGAGGTAGTAGCACTGCGATTATTTGAAAAGTAAAGAGAGGAAGAAAAGGGGCAGGGAGACTATGTCATGTTTCCTGTATCAAGGTTCTCACCAGGATCTTTTAAGAGGGTTAGTAATGCCTTTATTCACAAACGATTATGTTCGCAAACAATTCAGTTCTCAAAAGTGTTGACCAAAATTTTACTTCAGCTCATAAACTCCACATCTGGTAACAGCCACAACGACAATCATCTTTCCCTCACAAACAACCACAGCCATCCCCAAATTGTAAAACAAATTAAGTTTGTGAACTCAGCTACCACTGCACTGTACTTTGACATAAAATCAGTGTTTTGTATCAGAACACTTTAATGTATAAAAATTATTTTGCTTCACAAAAACTATGTACATAGTTACATTGCACTTTTATATTTCCTTTATCTCTGGAAGTTTAAGTTTGATGCTCTGTACAGTTTTTATCACAATGCGATCTATAGTATATGCACCACCAAAAATACTGCTCTGCACTAGCTCTCTGATTTCCATGGAGGTGATGATGGAAACTTAGGTATAATTTCAGGCTAGCATTATGCTGCAAAGATATACAAAAAATACCAAATTATTCTAATAAAGGGAGTAATATTTCCAAGTCATTCTTGATCCCTTAATAATATCACATATTTGTATATAAAATTTTACCTTAAAATTTCTCCCTACATAAACTTGATTCTTATACTAGTGTAAATATTCTGGTAGGAAAAAAGACATAAATTGTCTTTTAATTGCACTAGGGAGAACCTACTATATCTTCCAAATAAATGTTTTCTACCATTATTACCTTCTTGCCATTTGGCTAATTAACAAAAAAACAATTTTTTATTACCCAGAATCTCAAATATAGTTCAAGGCCAGTTTCATAGAAATATTCTCCTATGGAATGGGTAATTGATTATCTAACTCAGGGTTCAGCCAACTCTAGTCCAAAGATCAAATATGGCCCACAACCTGTTTTTGTAAAGCCTACAAAGAATAATTTTACATTTTAAAGTGATTGAATAAAAAATAAAAAAATAATTCATGACACATGAAAAATGTATGAAGTTCCAATTTTAATGTCCATAAAGTTTTACTAGAACGTAGATACTTATTCATTTACATTTTACCCATTCCTGCTTTCATGCTACAAGGGCAGATTTAAACAGTTACAGGAGGGACTGTGTTCTTCACAAACTATTCGCTATCTGGCAAATTACAGAATAAATTTGCCCCCAATCTAAATAACCTCTTCATCATCCTTCTTCCTACCTATCTACCCACAATGCTTACATTTTCCTTTTCTCTTTTACTTTCCCTCCCCCCCTCTCTTTTTCACACACACACACACACACACACACACACACGTAATTTTGAATCTGGCATTATAATTACAAAGAAATCTAATTGTGAGCCTCCAGTAAGTAGTAGAAGAAACACATTGTAATCTTCTTTTGACTTGTCAGCTGTCCTTCCTTTGGCTGCTTTTTGTTTGTTGCCTTTATATAGAAAATTTTGAAGGCCATGCCCTTTACCCAACATATTTTTTTTTAAGGTGGGGGTTAGATCTTGATTCGTCTTTAGTTCCATGGAAAGTTCCGTGTTGGTATGTGGTCTCATTTTTAACCTATTTGCAGACACCCCCGATTATCTAAAATCACTTTCACATGGGGCTGAGGTTAAGCTTTATTTCTCTTGGCATGTCCCTGCCACAGCAGACACTTCCTCCTTGCCTTGAAAGGACAAAACGATGTTCGGCTGTCTGGGCTGAGGCCCAGTATTTGATTTATACATTATTTAATTTCCTCTTGAAAATTGGAAGCAGGACTTTCAGGAATGGAAGTCAGTATTTTTCATTTGTTTAAGAACACTTTTAGGTCTAATATAATCATCAGTAGTAGATGTCAGCACGATTAGGAGGTGACTTAAGGTAAAACAAACAAAATGTGAATACAAAGGAAAATTATTTGACAGTGGAAAAGATCTAAAGTTTTTGAATAATTATTTTGAATAATTATATAAATAATTATTTAATAATTATTTTACATGTTATTAGATTGTGTACTATATTTGGGGGCACTGTACCCACTGGCAGAAAAACTAACCATCAAGTTACAGTTGCAGTTGTTGGAGCATTAGAGGTTTGAGGAGAGCTTTTAATGTAACCATTCCAGTAATTTTACAGGGGATTTTTGGTTTCTGTCTGAACTGCTACTACATTTGTCTTCACAATTAAGTTCATGTACATGTCAGGGTGTGCATGCCAGAGTGATTTGAAGTTTTTACAGCAGTGAATTCAGGAAATTAAAAATTAATTCTAGAAATACCATTTTGTTTTTCACAGCCACTTTTGGGTATTATATTCCTTTTTAAGCCTTCTTTAGATTATTGTTACTTTCAGTTTATAAACAGTCTCCTTTTTACCACCAAGCGCTTAAAAGTCTAGCGTATGTGCTGCGTACTTCTCACTCCTAATTCACTTTTCAAACCCTGGAGGTCTGACTTCGTCTACCCCTACGAGAATGCCTACCTAATCTCACTATTCTCTGCTAGTCAAGTCAGCTCTTAAGTTTTCAGCTTCCCTGACCTTCCTGCCCTATCTGCCAAAACTCATGCCCCTTCCTAAAACTCTCTTCTGGTTTTTATGTGGAAATGTTCTAGTTTCCTCTGCCTTCCTCTCCCTAGTCTGGAAGCTAGGCTTAAATGTTGCCAAAGTTGTTTCTTGGACTGATTTTATTCCTACATGCTTAAAAAAGAAAAAAATATCTGTAGACAGGGTCTTGCTGTCTTGGTTACTTTTCTCT
>RJWT010020296.1:0-18037 GCA_004365215.1 Cuniculus paca
TCACAAATGCTAGATTCAGTCATTTTCATGACTACATGAGGCTTGGGGGGCCATCTAGACACAAAACATAACAGTGGACTGATTTATTCACCTGAAATGTCTACAGTGATCACATTGTTCAGAGAAGTAAGTGTTAAAACAGCTTCTCACTTGTGCTAGCTGTGGGTCAGGCTCATCTTAGAGGAAAGTCAGCTTTCACTGAGGTGCGGCCTCTTCATACAAATGTGTATTAGGGGTGAATGGGAGGAGGGAGAGGTGTTATTATCCTTGAGGTACATGCTATTCTAAAACACCCAAAA
Source organism: Cuniculus paca (assembly GCA_004365215.1). Taxonomy (NCBI): domain Eukaryota; kingdom Metazoa; phylum Chordata; class Mammalia; order Rodentia; family Cuniculidae; genus Cuniculus; species Cuniculus paca. Next base: position 300 of record RJWT010020296.1, read on the forward strand.
GTCTCTTCAGGAAAGAATTCTCGCTCACATCGCATATTAACCAGTCCCTTGTCCAAGAGCAGTCCTTTTCTGCAATGTCCCAGACAGTAGTTACCTAGGCTCTACAAAGCACTCCCACCCCCCACACGCCCCTTGCTGGTATTGAGAATTCAGTACTGCCAGGGCAGTTTATTCCACCTGCGACAGCTCACACACTTCCCGTTCTCCTTGTGTGGAATCAAAGATGAAGTTATTAAAAGGGTTTCAAGGAGCACAAGTAAAGAGCTCAGGAGAGACAGAGAAGCTAAAATAAAGGAAAGGTGTAGTGTTTTTGTTTGGTTGGTTTTTATTGTCTGATTGTGACAGAACTGTCAATGTAGGGGGCTGGGAAAGGGAATAACAAGGTCACATATTGGTTATAGTAAGTGTACTTGGGCAACTATGTGGAAGGCAAATTAGAGGTTCAAAAGCATTGTCAGGTAGTTCTCTAACAACTAGGTACTTATAATAACGAAGAATTGAGAAACTTAAGAAATATATGGGAGTTAAATTTACAGGAGTTGTGATTAATTGAATGTTGTAGCTGAGGAAAAGGTAGGATGAAACATTTTTCCTAAATTTCTGGCTTGTTTGAATTGGTGAATAATAAATAAAGGCATTAAAGTGGGGAAAAGGGAATGATGGGGACAATATTAAATTTGGATGGGATGTTTATCATGCAGAAATGTCTGCTAAACGTGTGTGTGTGTGTGTGTGTGTGTGTGTGTGTGTGTGTGTGTGTTCTACAGGGGTTTACTCTTGGCAGGAAGAACTTTGAAGCAGTCATTAGTATTGGAAGTCAGGTAGGTTGTGACCCAGTGTGGCTTTTCCTTTCTGCCTATTACTACTTACTGGGCTGTGGGATCATGGGAGAAGAGATCGTAAGGGTCTGAGGTGAGGCTTGTCAGGTGTAGGTTGCATCCCAAGACTTTATGGTGAGCCGACTCATTGGTATGAAAAGACCTGGAAATCACTTCAACTGCCCATCCTAGTTCGAGAAAAGAAGAAGCCTCCTAGAGGGGTGCTAAGACTTCTGTACTTAGTGCTCTGTCATAACTAGCTCAAAAACAGAACAGCTCATCTAACAGGGGCACACAGCAATTCCCTGCAAGTCAGGACTGGGTCAGGCAAGAGTTAGTAACTTTTGCCTGTGCCTAATATCCTACTTGGTTTTTTCATCCTAGGTTTCTGCCTTGTTGGCCTGACTTTGGTGTAAATACGTCTCCTGAGCTTGCCATGTGGAAAAAGATAAGTTGTGTGGCATTGTTAGAGGGGAATGAAATAATGAACAGAGCTAAATAATAGAGCTTCGTCTAGATTCTTCTCAGACTCCTCAGTTTCTAAATCATTGTGTTTTTGTGGGCCCTGAAATATCTCTGACTGAAAGGATTACTGGAAATTTCCTCAGAGTTAGTGCTCTCTTCTCTGCCCCTGCTCCTTCACTGTAATTCATTGTATATCTAGCAGTTCATTCATTTGATCTTTTAATTCATTCATTCAATATATATTGAACACATATCATGTGCTGGTTACTAGACTCAGAGGAAGCAATTGTGAGCAAAAGACGCATGCTTTCTGTTCTGGAATTTAAAGAGTTTTAAGGTAGAAAGCCAGAGTGAATGACAGATGTTGGAGGAATCCATTAGGATTTTTCTGGAAGCAGATAAAGGTAAGAAAAATGTGAATAGAAACTTTACATCTATTAAATGGATGCCAGGTGCTCAAAGTAATTTTCTTGCATTATCCTATTTAAACTCTCAATAGCTCCATGAGGTAATACTATATCCTACATTAAAAATAAGGATCTGTCCTTGAATTTGGGGAGCCTGATGTTTCTCAGTTCTTTATATGTTCTAGATATAAGTCCTTTGTCTGAGGGACAGCTGGCTAAAATTCTTTCCTATTCTTTGGGTTTTCTTTTCACTCTGTTGGTGATTTCTTTTGAAGTGCAAAAACTTTTTAATAAAATGAGATCCCAGTTGTTGATTCTTTGAAGTTCTTCCCATGTGGTTCGAGTTTTATATGTATATATGATAGATAGCTATACTACTAATCTCTGTTAGTTCATCCAAAAGAACAGTGTATGCTCTCACTGTTTATTTGATCATTTTTATGACTAAATCTTGTAACCTGAACAACTACTTGTAAGATAACAATATGCATTATATTAATTAGTGTTAATTTCCTATTTTTTTAAATACTGTATCATGTCTATCCTTTTTCTATTTTTCTTTTTTAAAATAAAAAAATAAGGATCTGAGATTTAAAAGATTAAGTAATTTCTTAATATTGCATAGTTATTAAGTACTGATGTGATCCAGGCCTGTCTAACACCAAACACCACGATGTGTCCATTGTTTTGCCACACTTCTAAAAGTTATCCTAGAAACTCTTAAGTTATAAGCACTGGGTTGACTGGGTCTACCACATTCTTAAAGTAAGGTTTTGCCACATGAGATTCAAGATTATGTTTTAAAAGATGCTTAAATTATCCAATATCAAATGCCAAATGTGGTATTCGCACTTTTATATGTGAATTTTGCTGGGAGAGGATTCTCAGCTTCCAATAGCTTTCCAGAGGTGCTTATTGTCAGTTATTGATCAAAGACTCATTACCTTATACCCTATTCTAAACAATTTCTTTTCCTTACATGTCTATATCTGTGATGGTATTCATCAATAAAGAATAGCATAATATTTTGAAAAAATCTTAGAAGTATTATGCAGAAGATCATGGTATCTGTTATGATTTAGATACAAAGTGTACAAAAAAGCTTAACGTAATGAAGGCTTGATTCTCAATGCAAGCAATGGTGCTTGCTTCAGCAACACATATACTCAATGCAGCAGTGTTCAGAGGTGCGGCCTAGAGAGGTGATTGGATCACAAGGGTGCTAACTTCATCAGTGGATTAACCCCTCAATGTGTTTCTCTCTGAATGGGCTATTAGGAGCTGGAACTCAGTTCTAGGAAGTAGGTCACTGGGGAAATGCCTTTGAAAGGTATATCCTATCCCCAGCAAGCACTTTCTTCTATCTCTAACACTTTTCCTACACTATGCTTCCTGTCTGCCAGGAAGTGAGCAGCTTTCTCTCATCATTCCATTCTGCCTTGGAGTCATTTAATCACGGGCTAAAGTCTCTCAAACTGTGAGACAAAATAAGCCTTTTCTCATTTATGTTGTGTACATAAGATATTTTTCCCCAAAAATAGGAAAGTGACTAATTCCAGGTGAGTTTTTAAAAATGCAGTAAAACTTGGGTGTGGTGGCATATGCCTATAATTCTAGCACTCAGGAGACTGAGGCAAGAGGATGAATGCAAGTTTGAGGCCCAGCCTGGGCCATACAATGAGTTCAAGGCCAGCTTGAATTACACAGAAACACCTAATCTCAAAAAACAAAACAAAACACGCAGTGACTGTTTAAATTTACAAAAAATTATTACAGTAAAAATCATATTGCTATTAATTTCCCTGAAGATGCTCCTCCTGACTTTGAACACACTTATTTCATTGTTTGCTAGAAGTCTCACAGTGCCAGATCCTGTGAGTGAGGTGGATAAGCACATATCATAGTTTTTATTTGACAGTAATGGGCTTAAGCATTTGGTCAACAAGGTGTGATTCAATCATACAGTTTAAAAATATTTAAGTTAAAGAATATTTAAGTTAAAAATTATATTATGGTAAAAAATGCATTGACATTTGAATATCAAAATATTCAAAATACCCTTGCTACAAAGATCTTTATTATTCCATCATTTTTCACAATATGTCTTTCACTATAATTAGATGTTTTTACAAATTTAAACAGTCATCATATTTTTTGATCACCTCATATTCAATAGCATTTACAGTCCCACCACTAACTTGCAGTGTGGACTTCTACAAGCCTCTTCCTCACTGAGCCTCACCTTCCAAGCCTCTGAGTTCATGTGTGGGCTCAAGGACAGTGTTTTTCAGTTGGGCCACAAAGCACATTTCACATATCAAGTACTTGGTGGGCTCCAAGTGGCAATATATAGAATGACAGATACTAAGACTGAGGGTAGCAGCTAGGAAGGCAGATTCCTGCTGTCAGCCCACTGAGGGCCTATTTCTAAACACTATAGATAATAAATAATTCTCTCAGATCCTGAATCCTTAGATGGACAGCCTTCAAGGTCATATCCTCCAATATTCCAGTGAGAAGATACACCTCTCAGTGAGGGGTATTATCACCTGTGTATTTAACAGGAGCATGTTCCCAGCCTTCTCCCTCTTGCAATGTCAAAATTCTTAAGCTTGCAAGTGATTGAATCAGCACTAAATATTTAATGCACAAAGTCTGCCTTCCCAGGGCCTTTGATCTGAAACTTCTTAAAAAACATCTTAAAAGCCCTTCAAAAACTGGTTAGTATTTCATTACAGTCACTTAAAATAGATTTATTTTATCAAAACATCCTGTCAGAAACCCAGAAGGCAAGATGAGTAACCCCAAACAGTTCTGACAGGACTGCCTCCCGGCATTAGGTACCAGCGTGTTTCTAGGAAGCCCCGCCTGCATGCTGAGGGATGCAGCTGTCACAGGCATCCCCGCTGTGGCTCCAGAGCTGCGAGCAGAGGAGGTAGCAAGGCTTGTCAGAAGCCATGGGGAGCTGCATTAATAACACCCCTGTAACGGCAATGAACATTTATTCAGAGTTTGTCACAAGTCAGACCATTACCTGGGATTCTTTCTCACTGACCCTTATGCAATCTTTCCGACACCTCTATGAGGAGGCTGGTGGTATTTGTTCTATCCACTGGGAAACTGAGGCTCATGGGTTTTCTTAAGATCACAGGGTAGAATTAAGATGAAAACCAGGACTGGCTGAAAAGCTTCTGCTGTTGTTTCTTGTTTGTTTTTCCACAATTATTATTGATCATTTCACTGAGGAATGCCAGTAATTTTTTTTCCTTTTAAAAAACACAACAATTTCATTTTATAAAATTACATAACTAGTACCTGCTAATTCAAACAATGTAGGAAAAACATGGAAATGGAAAAAATTAAAAATCACTTGAAACATTACCTTCTAAATAACTATTCACTTGATCATCTGTTCTCTACTATTCATTTATACTTTGGGATAAAAATCTAAGCACCCATTTACAAGGGATGATCAAAATATATGGAGAATGTTTACATTTTAAACATTTATTACAACAAAAGATACATTGGCATTAATCTCCTTTAAAATACTTTCCCTCAGTTTGAACACACTTACTCGAGACATCATTCTTATCACTTTATGAAGCAGTCAAGGAAGTCCTCTTTTGTGTATCTTTGTGAGTTGTGATAAAAAATACAATGAATACTGCTGCCAAGTGCCATCCAATGAAATGTCAGCTTTGTAAAAACATTATGGTAGGCTCTCATCACCTTCTTCACAATATCTGGCAACATGCAAGTTCTGGCTCTTCCCCATAGTAAAGTTGATCATCAAATGTGAACATATTGAGCAGGTCCAGGATATCAAGGCAGCCAAATAATGGGTCACCTTTACTAAACATTTACAGCTTTCACATATAATTCTGATCATTTTATATTTATTAACTCATTTAATTCTAATAACCCTCTGAGGTAAGTACTACTTATAAGCCTAATATTTTGCATAATGGAAAACCAGGGTGTAATAAAAAGTTGTTAGTGGCAGAGTGAGAATTGGAAGACAAACTACTTAGATCTAAGCTGTTTTGGCTCCAAAGCCTGTATTCTTTATCACACTCTTGTATCTTTTAGTCTAACTCATTTATCTTGTACTTGATGCTATTCCTTCTACCTGAAATGACCTTCCTCATTAGTCTACTCAAACAACTGATTATATAGATTTCAGGAAGGTGTTTCTTGTCAGTAGCCCAGAAATGGATCATCCTTAGTTGGCAAGATCTCATCCTATTCCATTTTTAAAATATTTATTCAGCTCAAATCAACACTGGGCTGTGAACATAGAGGCAGGGAGAAAGAAAACAATGGGATTAAATAAGGAAAACCACTTCCTCGAGGTCATGTTAGTCATTTTCCTGTTGCTGGACAAAATACCTGACTCCAGTAACTTAAAGAAGGAAAGATTTATTTTGGATCATGGTTTCAGAGAGTTCAGTACATGGTAAGATGGCTCTGAGGCCTAAACAATATGGTGTAGCAAAGCTGCTTATTTCATAGAATCCAGGAAGCAGAGAGAGAAAGAAGCACTAACAGCAAGAGATATCTCTCAAAACGCATAGCGTAGTGGCCCACTTGCTCAAACTGGGCCTTGTCTCCCAAAAGTGTATTCAACTATGAGCTCATCAGTGAACAAATTCATTGATGAATAGCACTCCCACGATGGTATTATCTCCTGAAAATCCTATCGTGAACATATGATACTTTCAGAGGACATTCTGCATCCGAACCATAACAAGGATCTTACACTATGTTGAAGAAAGACAAAACTTCTAACACTGTTAATCTTGTCCATGTTTTATGGGTCCCGCAGTTAGGATAATATAATACAGAAGAGGATCAAATGGGGGTGGACAAGATAGCCAGAGATGGTTTACTGGAGAATATAGGACTTGAGTTATTTCTTAAAGAATGATGGAATAATTAACATTTTATGTTTTGAGGAACATAGAAGCCATGTATTTCCAAACTTTGAAATACACTCAGAGGATTAAGGAATTTGTCCATGTTCTCACAGCTTGAAAAGTGGCAAAGTCCAGTGCTCTTGCTCCCAACTTCATGCTCTGCACTGCCTCCTGATGGAAGCAATGGCTGAGTGGCTTGAAGAACTTCCCAAAATGGTGGGAGTTGGGAGCAGCATATGGAACACAGCAGAGGTATGAGAAGGCTCAGCAGATGGTATGGATAGTGAACCAAGGAAACTCAGAGGTGCATCTTCTTTGCCAAAAGAGATGGAGGTCATGACATTTTCAAATTAGTGTTGCCCAGGTACTATCATGTCACTTCCCTTTCAATTTTGTACAGTGAAGGGCTCCTTGAGGAGTTTCTATTTTGCTATGATTTTCTGGATTATCAAAGCCATTAATGCCCTTTAGAGAAACTTTGGCTTTGCAGTAACCAGCTTTCCATTAAAATTCCTAGGCATTGTTCAGTGTTGCTAAGTGCTCTGTAATGAACCCAGGATAGTAAAGAGGAAACAAAGCATGTTGCAGTCACATTCTATGGAGGTTTCCTGGTCACCTCCAAGGATACCACAAGAAAATGACATTCGCAGAAGTATGTCAGCTACAAATAATCATTCATTTGTTTCTTTGCTGTACTACTCACTTTCTTCACTCACCCTTGGGAGATCCTGGATTTTTCACTCAAAAACTTGCATTGGAACTCAGGATAAATGCTAAAACTGCAAACAGCAGATGAGGTCAGAAATTTCTGGCACAGATGAGGACTGGTTCCCACTTATAGGTAACATGGCACTTCCTCAGTGGCACTAGAAATTATAACAGCTTTGAGAACTCCCCACTCCCAGTATAAACCTTTTTTCTAGAGTTGTTGATTTGGATTATCTTATAAGACACAGTTTCACTTCCCATTTTACAAGAACTAAATGCTCCTACATTAGGCATCTAGGACAGTGCTTGGTGTATATAGGAGGCTCCTAGGATGTGTTTGTTGTTTCACTCACATAACTTCCCACCCTTAGAATTATGTCTTCTGGTTTTTACCTCCCTCTTTATTTTCTCTCCCCATCTGCCTGTCTTTGTGTGTCTCTGTTTCTCTTTTCCCTACACTAGTGCCTCCTTAGTAGAAGAGTTAATTTGGCTGGAACTCAGGTCACTGTGTCATCCTTATATTCTTGCAAACTTCAAGAAAATTATGTTCTGAATGTCCTCCATAATGCAATCCGGGGCCCTGAAGTTCCCTCTGATCTATTTGTATTATATCATTGTATTAAAGGGTCACTTTCTAACTTGATATTTAATTTCTCTGAGAATTCAGTGTCTAAATGTATGTAACTTTTAATTTTCTGTTTTTAATACATGGTGTGCATTTATCAACAGATGGATAATATGGTTTTTTTGGATGAAATATTCCTGGTTCCTTTTTTTAGATGCTACTGATGATGGAAAACACAGGTTTTAAGGTCTGTGACATGATTCAGACTCTGCTATACCCATTCTGATTTCCCCCCAATAGTAACATATAGTTTATTTATACTGCAAGATGAAAGGCATTGCTCATTAAATGTGTTGCTCCACACTCTTTTCAGTCTTATGTACCTTCATTCCCATCAGTGTGTTACATTCCATTCATGCTAAATAGTTTACTGTCCTCCAAGGATAGTGCGTGTGCATGCACGCGTGTGTGCACGTGTGGGTATATAACTACCACCTGCCTTTTCTCAGGCCAACCACTATAGGAACCCTTACCTATAGTTAAAGATCCAGACACACATTCCCTTCAGTTGAAGGCTTTATTAACCAGGCAGGCAGATGCAGGCCCTCCTTCACTTTGGATTTCCTCTAGACTTTGTGATTCCCTCCAAAACCAGTCTTTTGGCCAAATGGCATCCCTTTCCCCCTCTTTTCCTGCTAAATTGTGAAATAATTGTGTGCAGGGACTGAATCAGATGCCTATCTGTGGGCCTGGCATAGGTGAGCTATTTCCTGTAAGTTTGTGGAATGATATAGTAGGGACTATGATTCATGTATCCAATACCTGGTGTGGGATACTGTATATGAGAGGTTTTTTTCCGAGCTAGAGATCAAACCCAGGGCCTAATACATGCTATGCACACATTCTGCCACTGAACTACACCGCTATCTCTAGAGGTACATTATATGTCATCTCATTTCATTCAGACCACTTAGTCTCAGTCTGATGCTGTTTCCAAAACCTTATTCCTCTTCTATGCCCATCATACTTACATTGCTGTAGGGTACCCACATTCAGAATCTTTGTTTCTTGAACTGCTCTTTTTTTTTAATTTCATCCCAGAGAATGCCATGTATTCAACACTAGAAGCCTCCTGTCAGTTGCATTTGTTCAACTCATGTTGAGAAGTAGAGAAACCTCCAGATACTGGACAATTGGAGTTCTGCCAATAAAGCTATCATTCCACTTGGAAGTTCCTATATAAGGGTGTGGGTGTCGTGCTGAGCAACAGAGGAAGATTAAATGGAGGCCAAGCCTCTGAGACACTGTGCAAATGCGATATTAATCTCTTGAATTGGTGACAATTAGCACACATTTTAAATGGCAGTAAAAGGAACTCATTAGACTATCCAGAAACTTTGAAATCACACCAAACTCAGTGACAAGTCAATATCCCCAGGGGAAGCTAGAGAGATAGATGTGTATCCACATCTGGCTCTCAGACCCTGGTAGGGAACCAGGTGATGAATTCTGTTTATGCTGTTACTTAAGAAATTAATGCGTTGGAGATTTTTAACAGAGACACACAGAGGTGATTATTTCTACAGAATCAAACAGTACTAATAGCTAAATATGGGTGTGATTTTCAGGGGGAAAGAAGGTTGTTTAAGATGTTAGTTGTATTTGCTTTCAAAGAAAGTCCCCAGTCTCATATGGGAGACAAGACTTCTATGAGTAAGTATGAAGAAATGTAGAAAGGAACCAAGCCATGAAACAGTCATTGGCATGGTGGTGTGGAAGTTCAGAGAAGGCAAAACAGCCCTATCTGAGCCAAAAGGATGTTTGAAGATAAAATCACATTAAGGTACTAGGGTACAGTGCTTAATGCATAGTAGTGGGCAATAAATGTACATTCTCAGCTTTTTCCTGTTTTCTCCATATTAAATTGATAAACTGTATTTTAAAACTTCATTGACTCATTTGTTCTTTTTCTCTTCTCTTTCTTCCATGCTATAGGACAAAACATGTGCATTTAAAACAGGAAAATAAGCACAAAATGACCTTGTTTCAGTTCATGATGCAGCTGGGTCAAGGCTTACAGAGGAAGTAGGCTCTAATCCAACAAAACTTGAGCTCACATGCTCATGCACAAACCTCATAAAGCATCTTCCATGCACCTATGCATGTACATTACAAAAGCCTATTTATGTTTCTGTAATCCCATTTCCTGACTGAAAAGAAAGTTAAACTTTAGATGTCTTCAATGTTCAATACCAGATGGCTTATGGGAGCCCAGGCAGAGTAGTTTCAAATAAGCATTTTAATGTAGAATAAAGGTCAACGTGCTGAATTTGAAACCATTAATCCTTTTGCTCTTAAGGAAGACTGTACTTTAACAGAATAAATAACAGATTAAATAATAAGAGTTCTTGAAATTCCAACAAGAAAAATTACACATTACATTGTGGAGAGTTCAAACCAATGAGACTTTAATGTTCTAGCCCTCTTTTTCTTATTTTAGGTTGCCAAGATTTAGAAGGTAAAGAGAAATTGTTCTTTTAATTTTCTATTGTTTTGAAGATAGCAAGAATGTTTGAGCCTTTGAAGGTTAAGGGATCAATTATATTGGAAAATAAGCCTTTAATTTTTATGGTTAGAACAAGTGCATCGTCATAGCCTGAGAGCAGAATCTGTGTGCTAATTATTTTAACTTTCAGTGAATGAAATCCTACAAAGGAACAGAGAAAATCAACCATGAACAGGGATCAACAAAGTCTGTCCAAGGTAGTCACCTCAGATGACCATTTAAAATCCAAAACAAATATTACCTTTTCTGAGAAAGCTCTGCTTACTTCTTGGTCAGTATTTATGATTGCTCTGCCTCTAAACTTGCATAGAATACTGCTTGCACATCTTATTTTTTCTGGCTTTTTCTATATTTCTTACTATATATGATTTGTCCTTACCCAATTATGAATAAGACAAAATTTTTAGTGAAAAAAATAATGATAACACTTATTGCATTCTGGCTGTGTTCCAGACATTATTCTTAGCACCTTGAACATAGTATTTAATGGAGTCCTCACCACAGTCCTATGGAGTCCAGATAACTATCTTATTTTACATATAAGAAGCAGAATTAAAGAGGTTGATCACATTGCTCCAGGAACCAATGATAGAGTAGTGGTAAAGCCAAATTTCTGATCTAAGTCTGTGGAGGACATATTATAGGGATTTTCATACATCACACACCACAGGTTTGAATTTATCCCACGGGTGATGGATTTAATTGATGATATAGCATTTAAACAAAGAAGTAATGTGGGCAGAAGAAACTGACATGGGAAGACAAATGACAAGACCATTGTCATCTTGGCTATACATGTGGGAAGCACCACGTCAATAAGAATTGAGATGTTAGATATCTAGGAGTCAGAATTGACAGGGTTTCATGATAAATGTGTTGTGGGTAGAATCAGGGTTGCAGTGATGAAGGACAGGCTTGTGGTTTGGAAGCTTAGGTAGATTGTGGTGCCACCTACAGTGACAGGAAGCACACAGCTTCTTGACAAGGTGTTCACTGAGATTTTCATACGAAACACCAGACCAAGTAGAATGGTAGAATCTTCCTATCCAGTCTCTGACTGTCCATAACTTCCTAGTCTTGCAGTTAAATATTCCCATTTGGTAGGAGAGAACCCTAAAGAACAGAAAGGAAGAACTTGTCCAAGTTCTTTCATAGAATTTAACATATAATAAAGGCTAAGTAACTACTTGTCAATTAGTTTTCAAGTTGATATTAGTCACTTTGAGATGCTGTTATCTTGTGGGTCATATTACAAACTCTAACACATTGATTCCCTTCGAACTCTACATAGAAGGGTTCCCTAAAATATGGAAGACTGGAAATCAGGGTTCCAGAAAATACAAAAGACTGGAAATCTTAAACCATGGACTAGATCTGAAAAACCTTAAACTAGATCTAAAAATTCTTGGAAATCAAGCCTAACATGTAAAAGAGAGAGAAATATCTATAACTACTTTCTAACTTAGTCCAGTTAGAATCTGAACCTGCCAGTCAACAGACTAATTCAAGACAATACATTTGGTAAGTTGATAGAGCCCAATTACTCAATCCTGAGCTTTTGTCTTTTGAGTTTTGTGTTCTCTTTACTTCAAGTTACCTGTCTCCTATTACTCCTAAAGGCCCTGACTTTCTCACCAGTCTGAAACACTAACTGTGCCTTTGTATTGCTCTGTTCTTACTGATGTATACAGTAAGAATTTTACAGCAGTGAAAAATCGACGACATTGAACTAGACAAATATAACCTAAAATTTCCATAACGCTATCTTAAATGCACTTGTTATAAACACCTAGAATATTTCAGGACTGAATCTTTTTAAGTCTATCTAGGCTAATACTCTGCTACAGAAAAAACAGCTAAGCTTTAAATAAGATACATCACGACATTTTTTCTACCTTCTATCTAAAGTCAGGACTCTTTCTTATTCAAAACAACAGAAAAAAAATGTAGACCAAGATCAACTTCCTACATTGGGAGTGTAGCTCAATGGAAGAGTGTGTACTTAACATGCAGGAAGCCCTGGGTTCAGTCCCCAGGGAGAGGTGGGTGAACTTCCTAATTTAGCACATTAGGGAGCTGAGACTTACTGATGTATCCAATAATTCAATAAAAAGCCACTCAGTGTGTTTTCACTTTATGCTAGCAGGTGCAGGTATAACAGTAACCAAGACAGATGGGATCTCCTTCTTCCCATAGTTCTCAGTGCAGCAAGAAAGAAGACAACATTATGCAGTTTATCTCAGTGGAGTGGCCTGTGCTGCAATAGAATGTGTACACCTGGTCAGAGAGGTCTTGCTGTGGGAGTGATGTTTCAATTCAGTATGGGGGCTGAAAGCAGACTCTAGTGCCAGACTGCTTGGGTTGGAATTCTCCCTTTGTCACATACTGGCTGGGTGGGCTTGGAAAAATCATATAATTTTTCTAGGTCTTAGTGTCCCCATCTCTAAAATAGGGGTACCTACTTACAGAGCTTTAGTGAAGATAAAATTAATTAAAATTTAGAAAGCACTTAGTATTACTTAAAATGTAGAAAGCACATACTAAGTGCTATGTGAGATTTTTTTAAAAATTGAAAAAAAGATGAGATCTGAAGGATGAGTAGAAGTTAACTAGGCAAACAACAAGGGAGGCAAAACACTGGGTACAAAGACTAAGAAAAGACAGTCTATTTGTAGGTACTGAATATTCGTAGGTACTGAAATTAGGTTCAGCTAGAATGGGCTCTGTTGATGGAAACCATGCAGGTTCTTGATAATGGAGTTAGAAAGACTTGTAGATTGTACTAAATTTGACAGCAAGACAGTAGAGATTCAGGAAAGATTTAAAGCAGAAGTAGTCTTCCTCATATTTGGGTTTTTGGAAGTTCTTCAGGCTACTTTGTGAAACATAGACTGGGTGGGGTAGGGCAAGTTGCAGAGACCCAGTGAGAAAAAGTGAGACAGGGTCAAGGGCAAGACAGGACCCAGGCTCTCTACCTTTACGGTTTGGGCTTTGCCCATCCTACAGAGTATTTTTCTAATGTGCTCTGATGGAGGCATATCATGGCAAATGCATTCTCTTCTCTTCTGGATGTTTGTAATGTTTACCCTTTGAGCTGTATCTCCTTCATTAAGTGAATGTCCTGTTCCCCTGACAAAGAATGTAATTACTGGAGGAGAAATCAGATTAAAATTGAGTTTCTGTAATGGACCATTTGTTTGGGAGGGAGCCTGAAGGTATTTCTGAGGACTTTAATCAAAGGGGGGGAAAGCCAATAGAACTTCTGTGATGATGATGATTATTAGGGCAATTGAACTCCAGGCACAGCCAGCTTCTACATCAGTGAGTCATCGCCTGCTTTTCTGAGGTCCTTAATTGGATGGGATTTGTTTTTCTCTGTAGTCTAGACTCTCAGAGGTGGAAGGGACCTTTGAGGTCATCTTGTTCAACCCCACAACAAATCTTGATCCATGGCTATAACACACTTTTTGGTAGGTCATTAAGCACTCCCTGCTATCACACTTAAAATAACAAGACACTCATTACCTTAAAAGATATCCTTTGCCATAGTAAACAGCTCTTAAAAGAAATTCCTCCTTTAATGGAAGTAAACTCTGTCATTGGTTCCCAGTCCTGCATCTGTTCTGTTCTACTTTTGGAGCTTTGTGAGACTTATTTGCTCTTCTGTCTCAGGAAAGCTGTGGGAGACATCTTCAGACAGCTGACATTCTCCTGAACCTTCTCTCCTGCAGCTGTCATCTCAACTGTGTGTCCCTGTGTAGAAATAGTGATCAAAATATACCATGAATGTTTACATTTTAAAACTTTGTTAGTGTAAGAAACATATAGCCATTTATCCTTCACAAAATACTTCCCCTTGCTTTATGCATTATGATTTTTTAAAAATACAAGAATGCTGCTGCCAAATGCCATCCAAAGGAAAAGCAGACTCCTGAAAACATTATGGTATGTCTGCATCTCCCTTATTCAGTGATCTGGCACTATGTAACTTCTGGCCCTTCCTCAAAGTCAAAGTGACTACAAAAAGTTAATGGTTTGAATTGACTCAGGATATTGAGCAGCCACAACAACACAACTAAAGACACTAACAAAAGATGACTTCCAGAACTGCTTCAGAACTTGGCAAAAATAATGGAATACATGTCAAAACAAAGGGGAGTATTTTGAGGAGGATTAATGGCAATGTCTCTTTTACTGTATAATTTTTTAAAATAAACATTCACAAAATAGCTGTTCATACCTTCACACAAAATAAATTCAAACCAACTATTTTGAAGAAAACAAGAGCCACTATGGTAGCCACTGCTGATTTCCTGTTGTCTTGTTTAGAAGTCCTGTATTGCTTGCATTGCTCTGTTCTGATCTGCTTTGTTGTGTTTTATTGTTTTGTTTTGTTTTATTCTCTTGAAAATAAAAAAAAATAAACACTCATTGTATTTTTCTATCTCATTTCATATTAGTAATGGTCAAGGGAACTCAACAGTACAATAACTTAAAGAACAGTGAAATTCATTTTTCTTTCACAAATTGGTCTGAAGTAAGCAGTCTCTCTTTCCCACAGTCAGTTCTATTTTTCAGTTGTTAGAAACTTATGTTTCTTCCAATACCCTGGTCAAAATTTGCCTAGGGCATTTTTAAGCTCCACAGTCAAATTCAAGTCTCCTCAGGATTTTGCTGAGGGTAGAGGAAGAAAGACAGAGAAAGATCATCTACTGCCTTAAAACTTAGGCCACGCATGGCACCCATCACATTCATTTGAATTTCACTAGTGACACCCCAATAAATATGGGGAAAAGGGTAAGAAACTGCTAAAGGAAAAAACAACTAAGGGAAAAGGCGAAAAGAAGGAAGAGAAAAGAAAAGATATATATATATATATATATATATATATATATATATGTATATATTTTATTAGTTCCTAGAACAAAACAGTTAACATTCATAGCACTGGACCAATTCTGTATACCTATACTTGGTAATCTGAGCAACTCTTTTTTTTTTTTAAAGAGAATAGAACAAACAAAACAAAACAGAACAAAAAAAAGCAAAAGAAAACAGAATAGAGTCAAACATAATATAGCATTTCAAAACAGAACACTGCAAGCTATACAGGTTTTCAAGACATAGCAACTGGAGATTAACAATGGTTACCCTAGTGTCTCTTGCTTTCTTCAAAATGGTTGTTCATACATTTACAGACAATAAACTCAAATAAAACAAAGTAGTATAAAACCAGATAAAAGAGAATAGCATTACAGGTCTTTAAGTCGGTTAACAAGAAACCAGCAATGGGTACTGTAGTGTCTCATTTTTCAAAAGAGCTGTTCCTATCTTCTCGCTTATTGCTTTCAAATAGAAGGAAAGGGACTTAAACCAATCAAATCAAAGAATAAAAGCACCATTGGATTTCAGAACCATTTCTCCATATTTATCAGGAATTTTGTATCTTATTGATTTTTTCAGTTTCTTACACTAGGGAGACAATGAGGTGTTTACATGTGTGTTTTGTTTATTTCATTTATGAGTATGCTCTCAAGTCATATCCATTTACCTATAAAAGCCTCCATGTGATCATTTTTTATAGCTGAATAATACTCCATTGTATAAAAGTACCACATCTTCTTTAACCATTCCAATCTGAGCAACTCTTGAAGACCACTATACATAATAACAACCTTTGGTATCTTCCCATCACCTAGTTTAGAAAGCCTATATTGTTATTGTTTTGGGCTCTTTATTACTGTTATTTATCTGACTTTATAGTTTTTTGTTTTTCTTGTGCTTTGTTCTGCTATTGACTCTAGCACAGAAAGAACAGATGTACATGTATATGCTTACACATGCTTCGAACTACTCCTAAAGAGTTTACAAGAGCAGATTTTATTAAGTATCAAGATATGAACAGCTACTTTGAAGAAAATGAGACATTATGGTAGCCATGGCTGATTTCTTATCTTCAGGTTCTGAAGTCCAATAATGCTTCTATTCTTTGATTTGATTGATTTAAGTGTTTTCTACTACTTGATTGCAATATGTGAGAAGATATGAACAGCTTTTTTGAAGAAAACAAAGGACATTAAGGTAGCCATTGTCAATTTCTTATTGTCTGATTTGAAGGCCTGTAATGCTTTCACTCTTTTGTTTTATCTGATTTTATATTATTTCATTTTGTTTGAGTTTATTGTGTGTGATGTATGAACAACCATTTCAAAGAAAACAAGAGACACTAGGGTAGTCATTACTGATTTCCTGTTGTTATGTTTTGAAGACCTGTATTACTTGCAGTGTTCTGTTCTGATCTGCTTTGTTGTGTTTAACTCTGTTTTGTTTTGGTTTGGTTTTATTCTCTCTAAAATTAAAAAAATTAAAAAGAATTTAGTGACATGCACAGACTTCACTTCTTGATTCATTGAGAATGCTCATGGGATATGTGGTCTAACCATATGCCCACAAAGAGGGAGAAGAGATTTAGGGTCCTCCACCAGCCTCCACTTTACTCTGTCAAGTCACGTAGCTCAGATGGGTTCCTCATTTCTGTTGCCAGTCTTATTCTCTTTCACTTGACTCTCACTCCAGAAAGAATTGCTATCATCAAGAAATCAACCAACAACAAATGCTCGAAGGGGCTGCGGAGAAAAAGAACCCTTCTCCACTGTTGATGGGAGTGTATACTGGTGCAACCATTGTGGAAATCAGTGTGGAGAGTCCTCAAAAAACTAGAATTAGAGGTTCCATTTGACCCAGTTATTCCCCTTCTGGTTATTTTCCCAGAAAAATTAAAAACATCATGCCACAGTGATACACATGCACCCATGTTTATAGCAACACAACTTCTAACAGTTATATCTTGGAAACAACCAAAACACCCATCAACCAAGAAATGGATTAAAAAAAAAAGATTGGTCTTTTCATACAGTGGAGTATTACTCAGCCATAAAGAAGGATAAACTTGAGACTTTTATAGGTAAATGGATGCAACTTGAGACCATACTCATGTCTGTGGCCATACCACCCTGAATGCACCTGATCTCATCTGATCTCAGAAGCTAAGCAAGGTTGGGGCTGGTTAGTTCTTGGATAGGAGACAATACCCATAAGTGAAATAAATCAGACTGACATGTGTAAACATTGTATTGTGTCCCTGGTGTGAGAAATTGAAAGAGTAAATAAGGTCCAAAATTTACAATAGATATTGTGAAATGAGAAGAAATTGTTCAAAAGGAAAGAGGAACTAGGGTGGGGTGAAGGGGAAAAGAAGGAAAGGAAAAGAAAAAATACAAGATAGTTATA
>RJWT010020297.1:0-18024 GCA_004365215.1 Cuniculus paca
GCAACATTCTGGCTGTGGCATGGGTATTGCTGGCTGATTTTAACCAGATTTACAGTGAAAATTGGGAACAAACACTAAACAAAAAGATTTCAAACACTTTTAATTTGACCAGAATATAATGTTAAAGTCAAGGAAGCTGTGGTTCATGAAGATATTGGTGGCATAAAAAGAATCCAAGTACTTTGAATGAAGACAAGAAGAAGACACATTGAGGACATCTCAGGAATCTGCAAAACCCTACCCATCATGTAAAATGCAAAGTATTTTGAAGGGCTTTTCTTTGAAAAGAAAGCCCTGCGTCATCATCCTGCTCAGGGGTGCCTAGGGAAGTATTTGTGTTCAGACATCCAAGAACTCAAAAGATGCTACAGCTGTGGTCCAAGAGGGCCCAGCTATTGCTCATACTTGTATAAACATTAATGTTGGCCATATGGCGCTGGTTACACATGCATCATGGAGGAGTCATAGAGGGTTTCATATAAAGGATGGCCTGGGAGGCCGGACAACGCATGATAGGATCTCAGTAGTTGCTGGTAGCACCTGAGAGATTAATGCATGAAGCTGTGAGTGAAGCAGACACTGCTGTGAAGACCCCAGGAAGTTGGAAGAGACATGAATGTGGAACATCTGCTAAGGAAAGCTGAAGGCACTGAGTGGAGCCAGCCCAAGAGAGAAGCTATGTGGGTGGCAACCAAAAAGGTCATAGGGGTAGGGCCACGTAAGCTCTTTGGAACTCACATATTTCCATCACATGCCCCAGAGCTGGACATGGACATAAAGTTTGCACTGCTGGGTTTCAATCTTTCTTTGGTCTGAATCTTTTCTATTCCCCTATTCCTCTCTTTTGGAATGGAAATGTTTACTCTCTGCTATTGTATTTTAGGATTATGTAAATTGCATTTTCAATTTCATAAGGACTTATAGCTGTTTGCCTTGAATCTCAAAAGAGACTTTGGACTTGGAATTTTGAGTAATGCTGAAACTGTTGAGACTTTTCTGTTGTAGGCAGGATAATTACATCAGTTTAGGCAGAACTATCACCTTATTACTGTCTCTAGTATGACTTGAGGAGATGTGTATGGTGTCAAGTTGAAAAAGGATAGAAAAAGGATGGTTAACATTTTTAACGATTGGGTTGAGAGCCATGTAGGAGATTAGTAAGCACAGCTCTAGAAGCATATAGGTGGATCACATGAGCATGACCTTGGGAACTATATCTGGTCTCTGGCCCCATCCTCTCTACATCATTATTACTCACTGTTTCCTAGCTGCCATGAAGTTAGTAGACTTCATCCACCATTTTGTCTCAAGCCGACCAATATAAGTCAGTTGCAAAATATATCTAAGATTTCTTGGCCAGATTTGATGAGTGTGTCAGAAAGAGGAAAGAGCCAGAGATGATTGAGTGGAGGGGGAAAAGAGGAAAGATTCAGAAACTGAGCCCTGCAGCATTTCAACACTAAGACCTTGAGTTCTGGGACAGGAACCAATGAGAAGGGTCTCATTCAGTCTGAAGGTTTAAACATATACTTAAAGGAGTATTGGAAAACCTCAGATTTCTATTTCCATTCAGGACTTCTTCCCAGAAATTTGAGATCATAAACCCTATTGGCTATATCGCATCTCCATTTGGATGTCTCTCTCAAAATTGACTTATCTAAATTTAAGTATTTGACATTCTCCTTAAAATCCAATTCTCTTAGAATCACCCAAATCTCAGAAAATGGAAACTCCATCCTTCCCATTTCCAAAATTTGGAATCCCTCTTCTTCTTACATTCTCTATATAATTCACCACCAAATCTTATTGGTCCTCTCTTCCAGAATTTGATTACTTCCGACCACCTACATTACTACCTGCAGTAACTAAGCAGTCACTATATCTAGCCTAGATTATTACAATTGCTTTATATATGACCTCCCTGCTTCTATCTTTGTCATACCATGGTCTATTCTCCATATATCAAGCAGAGTGATCACACCCAACTGAGAATTGTATTGTCATTTCTCTTGACAAAACTCTTCTGCAACCTCTTATATCAGGCACAATAAAACCAAAGTACTTGTGAATTATGAGGCCTACATTATCTTCCTCACTCATCTCTTGGTTCTTCCTTACTTTGCTCTGGTCATATTAACCTCTTCCCTTTCCTCACATCTGCCAGGCACGCTCCCCTCATAGGGCCTTTGTACTTGTCCATTCTTCCTGGGACAGTCTTATCTTAATATATTTTTATGGCTGGCTCTCACACGTCTTTCAGGTATTTACTCAAATGCCACATTCTCGGTGAGGTCTTCCTGTCTTCTATGTAAAACCAAAGTTCCTCCCCAAACAATGTTGCCTGCCTTCTCTGCTTCGCTATTTTTCTTTGTATTTCTCATTATCTAACATGCAGCACATTTTATGGTTTATCTTGTCCAGTGCCTGTTTCTCCCACTAGAATTTAACCTCCATGAGGAGGAGAATTTTGAAAATCCACCTTACTACTTAGTTCCCAGAATATCTCATGTATGGTAGTTCCACAAAAAATAGTTGTTGAACAGATGAATTGAAAGGAAGCAAGAGAGGAAACTGTAAGTACTGTATATGATGTTGTGGAAAAAGTAAGAAAACACTTCAAAAGAAGAGAATATTGAAGATGGAATTTTTTTACCTGTGTTTAGTTGAGCTATGCTTACACAACAGGTATAGCCTTTCAGCTTTAAGAGAGTTGCTACAAAGTAAGGGAGCTAAAGGTTCACCCAACACCCTTTCTTATTCCACCACAACATGGAATCAAGTGGTGATATTGAGAATGGATGGTTGAGCTAAAAGTGGAAAAAGGAGCTAGTATGCATTACATTCTTGCTGTGTGCCAAACACTGTCCTATGTTATCCGGCTGCATTTGCCACATGCTTACCACATGCCAGGGCTATCTTAAGCCCTGGAGTTAAAAAGTGACTCCATCTACTAGGGAAAAAAACAGTACAGCCCACAATTCAAGTCTCAGAGACAAACTACTCCAGATTTCCAATTACCAGAATTTTTATTTCTTTTATCTCCAAATATGTTCAAGTTTCCACTTCCAAAATACACATACATAATCACACACACACACACACACACACACGTGTACAACTTGATTTCTTTTCCAGAAACTGAACTCCCTCTCACCTTCAGTTCATGACCAGTCCTTCAAATACAGATGCCTCTAGAGCTATGTCCTGATACACCCATCATACACCAAAAGTATCATAAGCCAAAACGTACTTAGTGTACCCACCCTAGAGAACATCATGCAGTCTCAAATGTTCACCCTCATGGAACTATGGCCGACCAGGAGCTGTTTCTCACTGCTACTGCCCAGCCTCTCAAGAGAGGATTGCTGGAATATTGCTAGTCTGGAAAAAGAGTCCAATTCAAAATATGAAGTATGGTTTCTATTAAAAGCATACTGCTTTTTCTCCATCCTAAAGTTGAAGCATTGTGAGTTAAACCATCTGCAGTGTTCCTGTCTGCTGCTTACACTTCCTATTCATTCACTCTTGCCTTAAACTCCTTCTACTTGGATTTGGTTACTACCATACCATATTATAAAAAGTGTCTCCAAATTCTGCCCATGATCTATTTCTTGCCAAATCAAATAACATTGTCTCATATGTTGCCCTCTGTGGCCTTAACAGACCTTGGCTGTGTCTTGAATTTTCTTTTCCTTTGAACTATTCTTAACTTGTTCTGAATATTTTACCTTAAAATGATACATACTTGAATGGGAAAAAGTAGGTGGTCTGGAATTCTTATAAACCCCGTGGGAAACCAGTGGATTCATGGAAGTCATGACAGTGAGCATGGACTCAGAATCGATTTTGTTAGTAATAACAGGTCCTGACGCACTGACGAACCACTCCTTATAAAATACACACTTTAATTTTCCCTCCCCTTCCTTTTTTCCTCCTCCTGCTCTTGTTCCTCTTCTTCCTCTTCCTCCTTCTTCTCTTTCTTCCTGTTTTTCTTCTCCTTGTTCTTTTGAGATAGTATCTCACTATGTTGCCCGCACTGGCCTCAGCCTCTCTCAAACAATCCTCTTGTCTCAGCCTTTTTCCAAGTAGCTGGGATGACAGGCATGTAGCCTCATGCCCACCCATTCATTCTGGATGTTTTATTCCTTAATAATCCCTGTTTTGAGCTACATATACTTTACTTACATGAAATAGCACTACAACTTAAGTAGTATCCATATCTTTCTCAGTTAAGAAACCACTCCACTTTTTCTGTATGTGTGAATTTAAACATGGGAATTCACTTCTCTCTGCTTCATTTGTAAATGAGGTTTAAAACATTATTATTTAGAATTACTTTATATTTTTTGTTATCTCTCATACATTGATGCTGAAGTTAAAGTTTTAAATGTTAATGATAATACAAGCTAACATTTATTATACACTGGATGTATGCCAGGCATTAGGATGAGCATTACACAACAGAGAAGCTTAGCATGTTGATATTATGATTATCAGAGGTTACAGTCATGCTGCAGACACTTGTCATGTGACAGCTGCCTGTGAGGTCCATGTTCTGTCAGTAAATTTCTTGACAATACTTTTTTTTTTAAATAAACTTTGTATTATGTTTAATGAACTTTTGTTTAAATGGGTTGTGCTAAGTTTGTATGTAAGAAGAGATTTCTTGCAAAAAAAAAAAAAAACTAAAAAAAAAAAGCTCCAGTATTTTGGACCCACTTAGGAAAAACACAGGCTGGCTAGAATCTTGAAAGAAATGTGACAAAGTTCGGGACAAATGTTGGGATTATGCAACCAAAGGAAAAAACAATTTGTGGGTTTTCTTTGGCAACATGTTTCTTAATATTCCTGCATACGGAACTTCACTTCTTCCCCAGCTCCCAGCCCTATGACTTTACCTTCTGTGCTCGACAAGCTGGTCACTGGTCTCCTCCTACCCCTCATTTTCTCCCAGTTCACATCAAGACTTAAGAGCCTGGGAGGATACGCTTTAATAAAAGAAACAAACTCACAAAGGAAGACAAATAAATGGTGGCACTTCCCCAGAAATGGGTTGTTTTGGTGGAGTTGGATTTGATGCCTATCACTGGTAGTGAAGGTGGTAAATGCATTTAGGACACTGTAACGCGGAGACTGGGAAAGGAGGGGGAAGTCTGTGAAACAAACGGCATATTCATTTATGTTCAGTATTTTAGCTTTAGTGTTTGCACAGCTGAAGGAAAGGAAAGTACCCTGAGAATAGATCCCATGGAGAACTCCAGAAGTCTGCAAGTCAGAAAAACACAAGTGAGAAAAGACCCATAAATATTATAAGTAAAATCACCTTAGCCAAAATAAACCTAGCACTTGGATGTTAAATTCTGAAGGAAATCAGGACATAGCTATAATTATTCTGACAGTTCTCAACTCTGCTTCTTTATTTTGTCAGGTAAATATTATTAACAGGTATTTATATATTAATAACAGATGTCAGCGATTAGGAAAATAGAGATTTCACAATATAGCATAAATACAAAAGACTGTATCAAACAGAATCCATGTTTAATTTCATCTCTGTAACTTACAAGTAGGTACTTCAGGAATTTTACTTAATCTCCCAGAACTTCAGTGTCCTTCTCTGTAAAACATAGCTAACTATGCCTAACAAGCAGGAATTCAGTAGTGCTACTAATAGTTCCTTGGTTCTCTTGTTGCCTTTATGCCTTTACGGTAATGAACTCAGTCACCAACTCACTTGACTTTCCTGTACTGCCCCACATTGGTCAGGAAAATGGTCATCGTGGCACTGCTTATTAGTATTCTGTCCTTGTCATAGCCTGATAAGGTCATCTGTGGGCTGAATCTTTCTTACCGTAAAAAAGTGGAAACCATGCAAGCAACGGAGCACCAAGAAGAGAGAAAGGGAATTTTGTACAGATCAAAGCCTGTGCATCCAGGGACAGCCTCGCTGGGCGTGAGGGTTTCACGACACTTTGGTTATTGTTTCCAACAGGTCTTTCCTTCCAGCATGAGCAAGACAACGGACTGTTCGATTCATCACTCCTCATTCATCTGGCAGTTGCTCTTTTTTGGGTTACGTGTGCATTAATTTAGAACCAAGTCTCAATAATGGTAATATGGTGTCTGCCCGCCTGACAAATAGTCGCTTCCACATCCTGCTCCCTCCCAAACCTGCCCTAATCTTTAGCTGCCCACAGCTACCTAATATAGACTGTAAATGGGACAAGGAGAAACACAGAATTTAAAAACAAGTGCTCAGTTAGAGGCAGATCAATGTAGACCTTGTTTACCAGTTGGCTAAAGTGCTTGTGTTTACCCCTGGGTGGATAAGGTTGCCTTTCATGGCCTCATGGTGTGGGTTTTGTTCTGTAGTAATATGGCAGGAAGAGTCACCTTATTCCATCTTCTTTTCTCTTTTAGCAAATAGTGAAGGAATTGAAAATACAACTGTATCGAGCCCCACCAGTGGAAATAGTTTGGTACTGGGGTGTTAAAAACCTCTACCATCTCAATAGACTACTTAAACACAAAGTTCTACCATTAGAATCCCATTATTTTTGCCTGTAAGAGAAGTTGTCATATTTTGTCTTTAGTACCAATTAGTTTAAAATACTTACAGCTTGAGAAAAATATAAAATATTATTCTGTTTGAATTAGAGTTAGGAAGAAGCTCCAAAGACAATGATTTGTAGGATGAAGGTAGGAACTAAGTCCTTGGGGGTAGACGTATCTTTTGTAGTTTATAGGGCAGTGTGTGTGGGGTCATGAAGGGGTCCTGAGTCATAGAAATGCAGAGGTGGGGGTTGAGGACAAAAGGATGTCATTAGCAATATGATCAACTAGGGCGGAGAAAAATTAATTTAGTACTGTCTCTGTGCAGATAACATAGATATGAATTAACTTAGATTTGATTTAAAACTAACATGCATTAACTTTCAGAATGGACATTCTGACCATACTTTATAATAGTCACTGAGGTCCTGTTCAAAATTTAGCATTTATGTCCTGAAGTTCATGGATAGAATGCCACATGCTGCCTTAAAACTACAGTTTCAACATTTGTTTTTTCTTCTTTTTCAGAATAAGTAATAACTCAGAAATCTTACATGTATATATGAGTCTTAAAACTAAAGCAAAACAATTTTAAGTGTGGTCCACTTGAAAAATGAACAAAATGAGTAAGATATTACATTCTGTCAAACTCATTAAATCTTTTAAGATATCTATTTTCACTTTGGAAACCAGAGCTAATATATTTATTGGCTGTTGAGAATACCATTTTAACCTTTATAACTACATAAAACATAAAGTTGGAAACATGAAGATAACCAAATAGGAAAACTGTGACTTTCTTAGTGTTTTTATTTTTTTCTAAATAATAGTTAATTATTCTAAAGATCTAAACTCTTTCACACTGCAGGACTAGTAAAAGGAAAAATGAGCATTTTTAAAATTTTACTAATATAAAGAATTTCTAAAATTGCTGTATGTAAAATGTCCTTGACTTTATGTGGTCGATACTGTATCTCCATTTTACAGATGAAGAAAACTAAGAACTTAGAAGGTTTGACTAATAACACACTACAGAAGCCAGAAATATAAGGATAATTGAAGAATCTTGAGAGGGGATTTAAATTCACTGGCTTTGGCTAAATAATTTCTTGGTACCTTATTGTCTTGGTTGCTTTTCTGAGATAAAATATCTGATACCCAAAATCAAAAGAGGAAAAATTTATTTTGACTCACAGTTTGTAGAGGTTTCAGTCCATAATTGGCTGGTCCCAGAGCAGGGTGGCATGGCAGAGGGGCATCACAAAGGAGAAATAGTTCATGGCAGGCAGAAGACAGTAAAAGCAAGCAGCCAGCAGCAAAGCAGTGAAGACACAAACAACAACAGTGACCCTCTTTTATGTTATCTACCCTTTAGGGTCAGTAACACTCACACTCAAGGAGGACCTTCCCATTACCCATTCTCAAAACTATGCTAAATCAATCAGTGGACTAATTTAGTAATCACACTTTCTTGATCCCAGCATCACACACTCTAGATCCCC
Source organism: Cuniculus paca (assembly GCA_004365215.1). NCBI lineage: Eukaryota > Metazoa > Chordata > Mammalia > Rodentia > Cuniculidae > Cuniculus > Cuniculus paca. Next base: position 8,055 of record RJWT010020297.1, read on the forward strand.
AACTCTGAAAAGCCCCACCTATGACTGCATGAGACTTTCAGGGGACATCTAGATACAAGTCATAACACCTGTTAATAATTTTAACTTTAAATGTTTGCTTAGAAGCATTTGCAATAAGTTAATTTACTTGACCATATATAATCTTAAATTTACAATCCTTGATTAGGTACTGAAATTTGTCATATATTTCAGTCTCATAGAATACTTCCACCATAAATGGCTACTAGCTTCTTATACTTAAACGACTGTTCATTTATCCAACATATTTAACATACCAAGAGATATCCAAACTCATGCCAAATCACTGAAGCAGACAATTAATGTATGTAATTATAAATTAAACACCAACCCACTTCATCTATTATTATTATTTTAAATGTTCTTAAAGCTGCTTTTTGTTTGTTTTTCTTTTGTCATAGTGCTAGGGGTCAAACCCGGGGCCTTGTGTACACAAGGCAAGAGCTCTACCACTGAGCCACATCCCCAGCTGAGGAGTTTTATTTTAATAGAAAAAAAGATACAGAAGATAAATAGGTGTTTACATGAATAGGAAAGTAAATAGAGGATGGATAAGTAGATTTTTTATAAGTTGAAATGTTCTATGGCAAAAATTGACAGTTGTTACCCAGTAACAATTATCTTCTTTATAAATTACTTCTGAATTTAACTGGCTCCGTAGGCACGCAGAATACAAAACTATGTGTCTCTGCATTTCTCCTTTGAGCTACACATGGCCACGTGACTAAGCTCTGCCAAGTGGAATGTAAACAGGAATGGTACGAACAATATAAAGACGTGTTCTAGTTGTGTGTTTCTGTGCATGCCTCTAGTCCTAGCACTCTAGGAAGATGAGGCCGGAGCAATGAAAATTCAAGCCCAGTCTCAGCAACTTAATTACCTAGGGAAATTCTGTCTCAGTTAAAAAAAAATTTTTTTTTAAAGAGAACAAAACAAAACAAAACAGAACAGAACAGAGTTAAACACAACAAAGCATATCAGAACAGACCACTGCAAGCAATACAGGTCTTCAAAACAACAACAGGAGATTAACAATGGCTACCCTAGTGTCTCTTGTTTTCTTCAAAATGGTTGTTCATACATTCACACACAATAAACTCAAACAAAACAAAATAATATAAAACCAGATAAAACAAGAGTGAAAGCATTACAGGCCTTCAAATCAGACAACAAGAAATCAACAATGGCTACCTTAATGTCCTTTGTTTTCCTCAAAAAAGCTGTTCCTATCTTCTCACATATTGCAATCAAATAGTAGAAAACAGACTTAAACCAATCAAATCAAAGAATAAAAGCATTATTGGACTTCAGAACATTTTCCTCATTTTTATTGGGGATTTTGTATCTTATTGAGACTTTCAGTTTCTTACACTAGGAAGATGATATGGTATTTACTCGTGAGTTTGGTTTATTTTACTTATGAGTATGGTCTCAAGTCACATCCATTTACCTATAAAAGCCTCAGTGTGATCCTTCTTTATAGCTGAATACTATAAAAGTATAAAAGTACCACATCTTTTTTATCCATTCCTTGATTGATGGGCATTTGGGTTGTTTCCAAGATTTGGTTGTTATAAATTGTGCTGCTATAAACATGGGTGCATATATATCACTGTGATATGTTAAAATTTTAAAAAGGGTTGAAGATGAATCTCAGTGCAAAGGCCCTGGGTTCAATCCCAAATCAGACACACACACAGACACACACACATGCACACACGCACATGCACACATTTTGAAAGGAAGGCAGTGTGCCTTTTTGTTTCTCATTATTTTTTCTTTTACCTGCTGGCTAAAGCATAAATATATTAATGGGTTCCAATGGGTCCCTAGGGGTCAGTATTTTAAGGAAAAGACAACAAAGAGAAGGTAAATGCATTCGTGATAATTACGTCAGTCATTCCACCATAGATTCCATGCCTCGTGTTTACCTGTGAAACAGTATCTATCTTTTTGTTTGTTTCCATTTTGAGGGATTTCTGTTACTCCCATTTGGCTTTTATTTCGACTTACATAAAAATCTATAGAAAAGTGATGCAAGGTAACGACTAAAGGGCAGTAGAATGTCAAGCAGTAGGCAGAATGATTGGGAAGGTTTTCATAAGGACTCAGTACTTGAGCAGAGTCCCGAGTGTGTGAGAGAGTGGGCCACATGGAGTAGGGAAGCAGGTTCTGGGGGAAATAAGAAGTTGTAAAACAAAATTCCCAGAGAAGGGAATGTGTTTCTGTGCTCAAAGATCATCAAGGGAGGCCAACATGGGGAAGCTTTCGAATCTCTTTCCCACCTTTCCCTTAAATAGAAGTCCCTGACTCCAAACCTTGAAGAGACTGGTCAACTTTATAAGTACTGTTCCTTATGGGGTCTCTTCAAAAAGTGTGACCCAAATATTATAACTCTAAGTTTTTAGTACTCAGTTTCATAGCTCAACCCATAATGGTCCATTTCAAACTTCTTCCACTTTGATTTCAAATATTACCTGTTTTTATAAACCTAGCATAAATTCTCATGTTTGGCTAAGGGCTAGTCCTTAACATTCCTTGTTTTCTTTTGATAGCATTATTGTCCATACTGCTAATTTTAATGACAACCTATCATTCTATTTTAGTTTATGAATGTGTTGCTTGTCATCTAATTAATATGTAACGTAAGAATTATATCTTATAAATCTTCTGTGCTTCTTTGAGATGGAGTCTAACTAGGTAGTCCAGGGTGGTCTTAAATTCACCACGTAGTCCAGGCTGGCCTTGAACTCACAGTTCTCTTGCCTCAGCCTCCATGGTGCTGGGATTACATGCATGTGCCTAGTTTTGTAGTTTTTAAAACCCCTTTTTGTCAATGATGTCTTCGAAAAATAGGTGTTTGATAAAAACTTTGTGCATGTCTGGTGAATATTTCATCCAACCATTTGACAAACTAGACACACAATGGAGAGAACCTAATCTTTCCCCGTTCCTCCCTTTCGCCAGGAAGATATGAGTAGCTGAAGTATTTGGTGCTATATATAGTCAGCTGATGTCAGCTGGATGCCGGTCCCTGCAGAAAGCCTCAGTCCCCGGTTTGAGTCAGAGCTGGGGACCATGCCGTCCCAGGTTCAAGGATAAAACCCACTGGGCCCAAGTGCCATCCATATTCCATCTCCAGTGTCTTCCTCTACAATTGGGAGTCAGCCCTGCTGAAAAGCACAGTCTAGCAGCAAGGTGAGTAAATCCTTTCCTAAAATGTTTTATTCGTCAGTTGCCCTAGGAGGCGCAGAGCCGTGACTCACAAATGAGCATTCTTTGCTTCGAAAGACAGCTGTTGGTGCCAATATTAAAATGCCAGCACCAGAGAGTTCTGGTCTAATCTGTGTCTCCTTCATTCTTATAGTTTTGCTGGAATTGAGGCACTGTGATGCTGAGACAAATGAAGGCCAGTAAGGAAACAATGACAGATTAAACATAAACTATGGCAAAGAGAGAGGGTGGGGGAAGGAGGCTGCTCTTTCATTGTTTCTCACTGCCTAAGCAGCATTGTACTAATGTACAGATAAGACTGGTCTCGAAGTCTGAGCGTCATCCTCTGTTCACGTTGCTCATGGATGAATAACATGTTCTGTCTCCAGACAAGGAATGCGTATTACAGTCTCAGTGGAAAGCAATCATAAATTCTTACAAAAGAATAAGATGTTCTCTTCCAAAGGGAGGATTATAAAACACCAATTGAGTTCTTCACATTTTTCAATAAAGTCCCTTTATTTTTTACAGGGAGCAAAAAACTATGTTATCCCATAGTGCCATGGTGAAGCAGAAGAAAGAGCAAGCTTCAGCCATCATGAAGGAAATCCACAGAAATGGTATCCAAAAAACCCTCTTCTCATTAATGTAGATAGCTCAGCATTGAAGTAGGGGCTTCCTTATGTTATTTACTACTCTACGTGGTTTACTTCCTTGAAATACTTGCCGTTCTGTCGTAACAAACCTGGAGCTCTAGAGTGGGTGTAGAAAAGCCTATGGTAATGAATCCTTTTGTAGTTATCCTTGCTCGTTTGGAAGCTATTTTCAGATGAACAACTGCTGTAAAAGGAATGAAGCAGTCTGACAGCTGATGCAAATTCTGCTTGGGTTGCCTTGCATATTATCAGTTAATACCACTCTCATTTTTTTGGATAGGCTTCAACTAATCTCGTGTTTATTGTCCATTCCATATGGTCTATCTTGATTTCTTTTATCTTACATGACATTAATCATTTAAATTTAACATTGTTTTATGAAAGCTATTGATTGAATCAGAATTAATAGCCATTGCTTATTTAATCCTAAGATCAACCTTCACTTTTGATTTTTGCTTCACTAATATATTTTGTGTGCAAAAACTACTTTTATTTACAATTCCTGAAAAGAGTGAAAAAAGTTTTTATAGTCCTAAAACATCAACTCAAAACAATTTAATATGTATTAGGTACAAAGTATTATTCTATTGTCTTTTTCTGGGAATTTTTGCAAATAGTTCTAGAAATCAGTGTTTTATGCTTCACATTTTGGTTATCATAGAGGAAATTCAATTTTGTTCATAAGCAAAAAATAGCATCAATTTTTAAGGTTGGGTAGAATATCCAGGTCCTTTTAAGGGTTGATTTGCACCATTCCAGACATATTTGTGGAATTTTCAGAATGTAACTTTATGTCCTCTCTACTGGCAAAGAGTACAGCATTTCCCTGTGATAATATTGAGGCCTATTCACAGTATACCTGGGAGGGGGGCAGGTGGAACTGAGTTGAATACTGTGTTTTCATACTGCAGCTTCTATAAAGCAAGCTGAACAGAACCAAAGATGTATACATGCTCCCTATACCATGACATCTAAAGGGTCCCGTTATTAAGTTTTGTTTTCTATTTTCTGCAATAGAAAATTACTACATGATTCAACTTGGTTCTCATGTTTTGTTATAATATCAAATTAGTTTAGAATAAAATGGGAATAGTTCTGAACCAGATACCAGAACTAAATTTGTATCAATTCAAACTTGAAAAATCTATGCTTCTTTAAGTTTGTATGCACTTTTTTATATTTTGTGCTTCAGGTACTTTACTTGAAATTGTGCAGTTTTCCTGCTTAATAAGGCCAAAATTAGATAATCACTTGAATTTGAAACTAAATTGTTTGCCTTAAAACTAGACTTTCGGTGTGGTGATGCATGCCTGTAATCCCAGCACTTGGGAGGCTGAGGCAGGAGGACTGCTGAGAGTTCAGGCCAACCTGGCTACAAAGTGAGTTCAAGGCCAGCTTGAATTTCATAGCAAAACACTGTCTCAAAAAAGACTGAATAAATAAATAAATACAAACAAACAAAAAAAACCTAGACGTTAGGAAAATCATTTTCCAATTACATACTAATTATAAATAAATAATAAACAAACTCGTTTAAGTTATTTTTGGTTTATAGCATGGATTCTACTCTGTGTTAGCCCTGGTCTACACTTATAAGGGTAAAAAGTCTTTTTAATTTTTTTAGAATTATAACTATTGTTTTCATAAAATATAAAGGAGAAAAACACAATGATATCCCAAGGAGGAAAGAATCCTCAAAATTACTACCTCACTGCCAGGAAATCTAGATGTTTAAATCTGGCAAAGCCTCCTCCCAGCTCAGGATGAGCTCCAGCCCCGTAAGAGGTGTTGTATACCCTGCCCTTGCCACATCTCATAGTCCAGATAACAAAGGGATAATTAGGCTCATCCAGGTCAAACAGCTCAAATATTTCATTTTCATCGTCTTCTGACATCATTCGTGAAGTTGACGATTTGTGTACTACATGGTGTTAAGACAGCTGGAGCTGCTGAGGTGGGAAAGGGGGTCATTTTTTCCCCTAAGGATGCATACGTGAAAAAACTTTAAAGAAACACTTCTTTTTAAAAGCCTCAATACAGTTACACACAATTTCCAGCAGTAAAAATTTGGGTAATTTAACACAAAACATGCAACTGTTTTGGCCTCAATTATAAGAATAACTAAATAATCAAATTCGGGCTAGATCATACTTTATAAAAGTGAACAGAAAAGGACCTTGGCAAGCCCCTTTGTCACATCCCTCTTTTTTTGTGCGTCAGGATATTTTTGCAGTGTTAAACTTAGTTATTTTCATTGTCACATACCCCAAAAACATTTAGCCTGTTGGAAAACGAAATGTGACGACAAGTCAGTTAGACATGGGGTGTAAATGCAGTGTATGGAAAAGGGACTACAGCTGGTGAGTCTTTGACATAAATCAGTAGGAAAATACAGCAAAAAGGGAAAGTTTTATACCAGATCATCTATTCTATCAGGAGAAATAACCTTAAAGAATTACTGAAAAATCCTATCCTTGGACTATAGTGCTGACTGGATAGGATGAATTTTAAAAGGTAGATAATTCCCAGTTTCTACTAAGTACATCTATAATATTGTTTATTATAGACGTATTATAATTTGGTGTTAATTATATACTAGAAGCAAATATACCACACGCCCAGCTAAATAACTGACATAAAATCTCCCTGTCACCAAGGTTGTCTGCTCTTAGGTTGACCTTTCTCATGCTGCTGGTGATGAATGACCATCATTGTCCTCAGCATATTAGCAATCGAACTACTGGTAAAGCTGTCCTGTGTTACTATTGTGACAAACTTATGTGCTTTCTACAAAGGAGCTCAGCCACAGTTGCTAGCACCATGCAAATGCTATTGTAAAAGACAAAAACACAAGACATATTTTTCCATAATCTGTGCATAAATTCATTGTGAGGACAAGAAAAGATGGCCTGTAACTCATCAGCTCTGTGCAATCTTCCCTGGATTTATAGATGTTTTCCAGTGTGCATCATACTTCTCTTACTTGGTGACTCATTTCAAACACAAAGACTGGAGGAACAGAGGACTAGGGAAGGATAAAAGGATAGGAAGTAATAAATTGATAGAGCAAGAGATGTAGCAAGCAGAGAAAGGAGTAAGAAGCTGCATTCTGGAGCTACTGGCATCTGTTTAGAAATGGTCAGGAAAAAAAGTTGGAATTAAAATAACCCTAAAAGGAATTGGGAGGATGACATACCCCGGCTTTGGGAATAGATCTGTTGCTGACAGTTGAAAATGAGAGCTCCAGAAACAGGAAAGAAGACCACAGAGCCTCATCAGGCTGCTTCTATCACCCTGTGGTGTTTTCACCTGGGCTCTGGGAGGGGAACCTTTTTTTTTGTTTTTTTTTTGTATGCTTTTGGTTTGTTTTTGTTTTACTTCTCAGGACTGGCAAACAGCTTTCCCCCGCACGCAGACGAGAACTGGACAGATTATTTTTGTATTTCAGGAAAACAGTTTAGCTTTGTGGTCTGAAAACAGGAAGCCCAGGTTCTTAGTGGAGTGCTGTTGTTGATGGGTAATCAGGAGCGTTGGGTTCCAGACCAGGCCTGAGAGCCCTCATCACTTAAACAAGGAAGGTTGGACTCACTGACACATCTAACTCAAAAACTCCATGATTGTACTGTGCTCCACACTGAAGTCAAACATCAGTATTTTTGAGTTTTTCCACCAGTAACAAAGGAAATGATAATACTGACATAAATTGCAAGGACACGTTGAAAAAGTACACAGTATAAGCTCTAGAATTTCAGAGTAAAGATTATATGAAGTTCTCTCTTACTTCTCCTGTAATGACTACATCTCAAACTAATTAACTTTCAACATGAATGTGAAGACCCTAGGAAGGCTAGATACACCTCATAGTAAGTATAAAAAAATCAGGGATAGAAGCAATGATTTAGTGCACATGTTTGCAAGTTTTATTTTATTTGATTTAACAATTCACATTAGAATTCCCATAGCTCCAAGAAAAAAAAGCCAGAAAAGCTAGTGTGTTTTCATTTTGAAAACTGATGTGTTCTCACATCTTGTAAATTTACACATTTTTCTGAACATCGAAACTTAAAAGGCCTTCCAAAAAATTTACCAGAGCTCTAGGCTAAATCATATTGTATGCCAAAGTTGAAACTGTGGAGTTTAATTCTAGCCGTACTAGTCCATTGCCCCAGTTTTCTTTCTTTTTCTTACTATCTTTCTCTTTCTCTCTTTTCCTTTCTTTTCTTTCTTTCTTTCTGAAGAGTTTAATTCTAGCTATATCATTTCACCATTCTAGTTGTTTGTTTTGTTTTGTTTTGAGCCAAACTCACACTAAACTGCCTAAACTGGGCTCAAATTTGCAATCGTCCTGCTTCAGCTTCCCAGTTACCTGAATTTACAGGCACACATCACTGTGCCCTGCTTCACTATCCTAGTTTTCTTTGCTGCCTTTTCACTCTACTATGTTGTTGGTATATATTCTATAAATAGTAACAAATATTCCTTTTGTACATTTTAATTTGCATAATTCAATACATTGGTAATATCTTAAATGTTTGGAGAATTTTTACATCTCAAACTACATTTTCACTATTGACACAGTTTTGAAAACTTTATGAAATAGTCTTAGAACTCAAATCATCACAAAAATACACGAAATAGAAAAAAAAGTTATAGATGAGTTTCAAAACATTTTTTATCTGTAAAAAGTTTACCAAAAGAACTTTTTATCAACTGGAATTTTTCACTAATTACCCCAAATCACAATCTGTATTATATTTTATGTTATATGTAATATGTATATGTTATATGTATTATTACACTATATAATAATACATATTTCTATTCACAAAGGCTGACAGTAAATAGGCAGAAGAGTCCCAAGCAAGTGTAGACAGAATCTCTTTGCCTTAATAAGACTTATAAGTAAATAAATAAATAAGCCAACCCTAATGGAAATAATCTTCACTCAGTTTCCTTCCAGAGTTTTATTTATTCCATCAGAATGGCAATTGGCAGTTAAACATGGAGAAACAGTTTTAAGGGATCTTTTGTATAACTACAATTATTTGTAAATGGATATATTTCAAACTATAGATTGGATTCACTGATCTAACTACAGTTCTGGATCACTATAAATGACACCAGTAGGAAAGTATGCTTAGCAATATTATTTTCAATAGATGATCTAATGCCACAAAGACAATGTTCTAAGCCAGGAGGGCAAGGATGTGTGTCCTGAATAAGACATGTCATTTATCAGGCATTAAGATTAAATGCACTGTTAAATCCCCATGCAGGGGTTCACAATAAGGAGCGGGAGACAGCTGAACTTGGGATCTCTCTGCTCAGTTAACAGCATTCTTCACTGAAAGTCTGAGCAATGCATGTGATCTTACATTAGATTCCCAACTCACAAATGGTTCTGGAACTCCTGCTGCTTCAGTGACATCATAAATTTAACTATTTGAAAGGGTTGGAAGGAAGCCTTGGATAATTTAGTTTATGTTGTGTTTGTTTGTTTATGCAAACTATGTTGACTTAAAATATTCCTGACATTGATGGATATGTCCAGTAGCATCATAGTAAATATTCAGCAACAGGTTCCCTGGGGAGATAAACACCTTGTGTTGTATAGTTTGTCAATTTCTGTGCTGGACATAAAACTACTATGACCAATTTCAAGTTACCATCTTGAAGGCTCTAAATGCAACATTACATATGTACTACACACTACAGTTACATGATAGTAGATACTACAGTGTTTCTGACCAAGCAGCTACAACAGATACAAATAACCTGAAAACATATATAATAGCAAAAAGTAGTAAAAGTATTATAAATTGATATTTTTGCATAATTTTGCTGTGTTTTAATGTAATTTAATTATTAAGTGTATATAATTTAAAAGAATGATGCTTTTGCTGTAATTACTGAAAATTTCTGAAAATGTGAGTGTTAACTCCTGTGAACCAGTGCAAGCTCCAGGGATTGATCATTCAGCGTCTCTTACCTGAGACATCCGAAACACCTTCAGATAGTCACTTAGAGCCAGTTAACACTGGAGGAAGAGGACTGAAAGGCAATGAAGAGGAATGTGATGAGCA
>RJWT010020298.1:0-18023 GCA_004365215.1 Cuniculus paca
TTTTAAAAATCTATTTTATGAAGTGGGAGTAAAACAGAATGGCATAGTAACATTTTAATCCTTAGAATTTCAACCTCTCTGCTTAGGAGCTATTGTGATATTACAAAGACCAGGAGCTACCTAGAGCAAAAACCAGAGGTGAATCAACTGGAGGGTGGCTATAGAATAAATACTTACTGAGGTTCTTTTGCTAACAATTGTAAACTATAGAATCCCACGTTTTGCCTTAATTTTTAATTCTATGCTTATACTAAATTATGCAAGTCGAGGCAAACTAGAATTGGGCTACACAATTGCATCAGACTCACCCCAAAGTTATTTACAAACATCTATTTGGAATACAATAATAAATGTCCCCTAGCTTTTATTCAGTCATTTAATTAACATTACTTTGGTGATTTGAAAATTAGAAACCTTTTACTTCTCTGATTCCATTAATTCCAAATTTTAAGAGTGTAATTTTTGTGAGTTAACTTATTTATAAAGAACTTTAATCTTGATACTGATGTAAGTTTTTAACCTTGAATATTTTGGCTTCATCAAACCCAGTCTGATGTTACAGAAAAAAACATAGGTTTCAATGAGAAAATTAATCATTTAACGGACATCTGTTGCCCTTTCCCTGGGCTTGGGTGTCAAGGGTACACTGTTGGGAAAATAAGTGCACATATTCTTCAGCTGATTGAGAGGGTTATGTTCTGTTAACTTCTTCATAAGTTGAAAATATATTAAATTCTAATGCTTTTAGTATACTTAGCCCACTGAATATGATTCATTAGCAACACAGTATACTGTACAATTGTCACTTGTACCTCTTAGGACTTTAAGGACTGACTGCTATCGGTGGCTCATTGCTGCTGCCAGATATCAAGAGAGAAGATTGAACCATACATTTCTAACCTATGAAAAGATCAAAATTCAAAATTTGGAATGCAGTTATCTTTATTTACAAACATAAAAAGCAAAAACAATTTCCTAAATCAAACCATGAACTATCGTAAGACAGATATTATATGTGTAAAGAAGGTGTTAAAGCTGAGACACAGAACACAAGCTACTTAGTGCAGCCACTTCTTGTATAAGCAAGGTTCTTTTGGTTGATGGTAATGGAGGCTTTCCTAAAATTAGAGCCAGAAAATTAGTGGAACTAAAATCCAGACGTATCTCTTCAAATCCAAAGAGAGGACACAGAGCATTGCTCAGCTTCATGGGAATCAGATAGCTTCCAGAAACCAAGCCTGCCTTTGCCATCAAATTTCAACATCTTTTTTTTTCTTCTTTAAATCTTCTTTGTTTTCTTGTTCCATGGATTGCTTTCCTCCTCTAACTCCTAAGACTATAAATGATCTAAAATACTGGACTAAAAGCAGGAATTGGTATAATTTTCTCTTGATTTGCCAGTTACTTGTCTGAAGTCTCAAAGTCAGATTTCTAGAAGAATCTGGCTCAACCTGATGACTGTGTCTATTCTCTGTCCTATCACTTGTGGCTACCGGGCCAACTCCTGCAGTGCTATGGATGGGGAAGCATACAAGCCCTGGGATACTTTCTCTGACCATTAATTGTTTTTGCCAACTTGACTGGATTAAGAACTATGTAGAAGTTAGTAAAGCACACTTCTGAGTGTGACTGAGTACGTTGGGGTCAATATCTGATTCCTGGCTCCTTCAACTCTGGCTCTGTTCCCTCTCTCTGCTTCTTAGCCACCATGAGCTATTCAGTTTTGCTCCATTACTCCCTTCTATCATGATGTTCCTACTTTAGAACAGCTGATCATGGACTGAATACTCTGAAACCATGAGCCAAATAAACTTCTCAACCTTTAAGTTGTGTCAGGCATTTCTCCCTGCAACAAGAAAGCTGGCCAATACTGTACTTTCATTTTAAAGTTGAGAGAATTAAGTACTCTGAAGTGAGGCAATTCATCCATGGCTACATACAGTCAGTTACTAATTCAGCCTCCCTATTCTTCTACAGTCTGGGCCACATCACATTTAAAAACAAAACACAGAAGTTATAATACATTTGTCATCTCTCTCTAGCACCTCTACCTAATTAATGAAAGAAGAGTGAATTTGGTGACTCAGGCAAAGTGTGACCTGTAAGACACAGAAATACATCTAGGTATCCTACATTACTATTAATTCAGTAGGTTGCCAGTTTTTATTCTTTTTTTTTTTTTTTTTTGTGGCACCAGGGATTGAACTCATGACCTTGTGCTTGCTAGGCAGGTGTGTAGGCCACTGAGCTAAATCCTCAGCCCTTAGTTTTTAGTCTTTTAAACAATTTTATTGAGGTATAATTTATATACTATAAAGCTCATTCAGTTTAAGTGTTGAAGTCAGTGAACTCAAGTATATTTGTAGAGTTGCACACTCATCACCACAATTAGTTTCAGCATATCTCCATCATTTCATGTCTATTTACAGTCACTCCCCATTTGTACACCAAATCGAAAGCAATCACACTTCTAGTTTCTGTCTGTATGTTTGCCTTTGTAATTGAATTATACTATAAGGAAGGCATTGTGCTAATATTGTTATAAAACCTTATCTCTGTTATTGTGTTTCTTTCTTGTGCTGTGACATACATTTAAAATAATCTGAAAAAAAATGATCCATGATAAATGTTACATTAGATGTAGGGACAAAGTGGTAGAGACAGAGACAAAACTAATATAATGTATCAATGGATAATCTAACAAGATACTTTATAATAACTATAATAACATTAAATGGCTGCAATTAAGTACTCTGAAGTGAGGCAATTAATCCATGGCAACATACAGTCAGTTACTAATTCAGCCTCCCTATTCCTCTACAGTCTGGGCCATATCACATTTAAAAACAAAACACAGAAGTTATAATACTTACTGATGACAATGTGTTAAATACTTTGCATATAAACTTTAATTTAACTATAATAAAAATTTTTATAGAAAATCTGTTGCCACACTTTCTAATTCAGGGGTTATAGTATCTGAAAGTATTCATAATTTCAAATAAAGTTAGAAACATATTATATATTGTATATCATATATATACAGTTACTATGGGTATCACTGAAAATAATAATATGATCCTAGCTCTTAAAAGTCTAGGAGGGGAAAGAATATATTTATAAGTTGCTATTTGGTAATACTATATCCTTTCAAACAGCTATGAAATAAAAGAAATAGGGATAATGATAAGGTTCGAAGTCACAAAAACTTTTATAAAAGATGATATGTAAGCTCTACATTGAAGAATAGAGAATATTCTTAAAAGTAAAAAAGAGGGCATTAGTAAGATGATTATTTATTTTTCACACTTGAATAACAGAAAACGGACAGACACAAAGAGACACTATTATTAATTATTAATTGTATTAAAAATAAACTGGGTTATCCTGAAATTTGTGATCACCCTCGTCATTGAGATGAATATACTGTAAGTACAGAAGACATGACCAAAAGCTCAAATGTGGGAAAGGAAAAGTCCATTTAAAGAAGTAGTGTATGAAGTGATGCTATGATGCTTACCAGCACTCTTATCCTGTATATATCCAATGAACTTTGTTCTCTTCCATGGTGGTGGGTCATGAGTCCAATTCCACACAAATTTCTCAGGTTTTAGGAACAAGGTATAAGGATCTTGGGAAGTGTGAGAAGATGGTGATTTTGGAGTCATTGAACCAGTAAATTGGACCCCAGGGATTATCACTGAGTCAACTTCCAACCCATTTTCTTTTTCTAGATGGGATTTCCCTACTTTAAGTAGTAACTCTCCTCCTACATCGAAGTTACCTGTCTTATCTCTCCTTCCTCTTCCTAACCCAATTTTGTCTGTTTTTGCAGAAAAGCAAACTTTGCAAATATTTCTGTCTCCAACTTCTGCCAGCTAATTATTGAATATTTGTTTCCAGTCTAATGTTAGCTGCGGGATAAAAGTGAGCTATAACATTGCCATAAAGTTAATCTGGTGTGGTTGTTACCTAGTCATAACTAGGGCAGTGGTGACAGGACTGGATATCTTCATGAATGAGAGACATAGTTGTTTTTATTACAAACCCTGTGGTCCAATTTCAAAACACAGAATCTCAAAGAAATAGAGAAACTAATTTTCATCAAAGACATACAAAACTTATGGCAAAAGAACTGGGTATTTACTAGAGTCAGAACAACGGCCTAGAAAGAGAGTAAAAGTGTTAATGAATGAAAAACTGGTACTGAAAAAATTTAAATAGGGTGTTGTTCAGGAGAGGTTCTGGAAACAAATTAGCAGTACTGAAATCTTGAGCCTAGTTTACATAGCATTTCATATGTGAATGTTTAAGCTGTGTTTCACAGAAGCTGCTCTAACCTACTTAGATATTTACCGCTTGACACTCATCTTGACAATAACCATATTTTATCAGTTTGTTTGCTGTAAGGATTACATAGGCCCTATCATGAAACAGCAAGGGAAAAGTTACACATGAGAGGGAAGCCAGGGTGGGATGTGTGCAAATGGGATTTGTTCCAAAATATTGTCTGGAAGTTAAGAGTGTTTAAAATTATGACCTGAAGAACCGGCAACTAGTTTCCCATCTATCGATGTTTCACTATCCATAGTAAAATACAATAATTCTAAGATTTCCAGAGTCTATATAACCCTCTAACATTCACATAAGATATTAATTTTAAGTAGCTTTAAACAAAAGTAGAACTTCATGTGTTTCCAAAAGAATATAATAATGATACCATCAAACAAGCTGGTAATATTTCAAAAATGCTACACAAGAGCTTCGAAATGAAGTTATCTTTATGTATATTAAGTTAATTAAAAGAACTGGTAATTTAAGATTTTTCATTATAATTATAAATCAAAATATAATCTGATATTTGAAAATAAAAGTATTATTTGACTTTAAAAACCAAGGTATGATTTGTCTTTCATCCATAATCTACATCATGAAAACAATATTATTAGATACTAATATCTTCATTCAAATGAAACTCCTATGAAACCTATCAACACATTGGATCCACCATTATTCTGTTAAAACTGAATGAGCATTGAGTGTCTGTCAAAATTTATCAATTTGATTATTATGCTACATTAGCTAGAGTTTATTTAAACTGCCAGCACATAATTAGCTCTACAGAGATCTCATTAAGATCATAAATTCACCAAGAAATGAAGAAATTTATTGTACTTCTGTAATTCACAGAGAAAATTATTCCTTTGTTTTCTAAATATTAGAGATTTTTAACCACATGAAGAGCACTGTGTTTCATCTTATCCAAAATCACACTATCGGTGAAGACATTGGAGGTCACTTAAGTGATATAACCAAGATCACACAACTAATTAGCAATTGACCTAGAACTAGAACCAACATGATAGAGTAAAAGCAACGAACACTAACAGGAATTAATGTTCTTCATAAAGTATTGCTATTAGTTATGAACAGCTGGTAAAACCCTTTGTAGAAAGATGCATGTTTGTTTCAGTGATATATGAACAAGCATATCTCTACCATTTACTAACTTTGGCCACTTCACTTAATCACAGTGCCATGGAACATTTGCTGGTACACAGAGATAGTTTCACCCGTGATTCCTTCTTAGGGTTGTTGTGAAAAACAAATAAAAGAGATTATTTTTTCTGTATGGTCACTTACATGTTTATATTGTTGTGTTGAGTGATATTCTAAAAATAAACTTGATTTGGTTCTGCCTGTAAGGTTTGCAAGGTATCTGAGGAACTAAGATTTATCTGTCTTTTTCACCAGAGTGTAACATATGTTCATTGCTGTATCTCCAGGAAGTAGCACAGTGTCAGGCATACAGTCAATATTCAATAAATACTAATTAAATAAATGAATAAAAGACCAACTGAGCACATAGAAATAACAGTATTATAAAGTTACAAGTAGTAAAAGCTACAGAGTTACAGTGAACTGAATGATTTCGGTGTTTGTAGGTGATTGTTATATTCCAGAGAACCTAGGAGAGCTGTTAACATAAACTGAGGTGAGCTTGAAACACTAGAAGCCTTGGGTCTGAGGCCCAGTCCTCACACTGTACCAATTCGTTGATTTTGATCAAACCATGCCAACTCTCACTGTTTTATCTGAAAGGTTCGGCCACAGAGCCTATGCTGACAATATAAACAAATGAAGCAGAAAGATAACGAAGGCCAACAGAAATTGTGGCAGTCTAGAAAACACAGCCCTGTCTGGAGAGGATCAGCCCTATCTAGCAGATTGTTTGCACTCAAGGAGGGCCTTCTGTTGTTTGATTTCTCACACTTTCAAAAAGAAAATCCAGAGTTTTCAACTTTTGGAATTTTCATGTTAGCAACAAATTCAAAATTGAAACGAACAAACAAAAATATGACTCCATCATGCAAGTCAAAAAAGTCTTTCCCTGGACCAGATTTGCTTATCTCTAGACTAATGATCTTGAAGATTTTGACAACCAAAGTCTTTGTTTTAGCTGCATTTTCTAACCTAAGATTGCAAAGACTAGGAAATTATGTTTTTAATTTTGGAGTGACCCTTGATTTTCCTCAAGATATATCTTGGTGAACTTCTTTATATATCTTGGTGAACCAAACTTTAGGGTTTGGTGCTGTCAGTTTTCCACGCAGGTTTTGTCTGTAATACCACAATATAAATTTTGCCACCTGGGATATTCAAAAGCTAATTAATGGTTTTTTTGAATTTTTATTTTAAAAAGCAAAACAGAAAAAAGGATAGAAATAATACAATATTTAAAAAAAATCTGTAAGAAATCAACACTAGTTAATACATTGGATATTGTTATCTTAGAAGTAATTATTCAGGTTACAAGATATAGGCACAAAGAAATGATCAAACAATCAAACAACGACAGCACAAACTGTTCTTTTTGATGAACTAACAGAGATTAGTAGTATAGTTATCCATCTTGCAAACATATACATACATACAGTTGTATGTGTATGCCTACATACATATAATCTTTTCCTTTCTTTCATTTCTACTTTCCCCTATCCCAGTTGTTCTTTGCTTTTGAGCACTTTCTTTTGTATTAATGAAAGGGAAAGAAAGCTAATTAATATTTGAAAACCATGCTAGTATCTGGGATTTCTGTGAACCACAAAAGGACAAAAACAAAGAGTTTATCTTTATCAGGATTTTTGTTGTTGTTTTGTTTTGTTTTGCTCAGTTGGCCTTGCAGAATCTTTTTATGAATTGTTTTCCCAAAGAGTATGCCCTTAATTGAATGTCAATAGTTTAGAACTGACTGGAAGAGGTTCTTGGCTTTCCCATCATGCATTTCTCTTCTGGTTTCTGTATCCATTTTCAATGAGCTAGCTGTTTTAGAACAGTAGATGTCTTTTATTATTGCTGACATAGATCTTCAGAAGTTTTTCCCCCCACATTTGCACCACATAGATTGATTTCTTTTATGTTTATTCAGCTAAAACTTGCATGCCTGAGAGAAATTGAAATAGTATGCCATTTGTCATTTTACCTGGCAGAGTCTTTAAATAATTCCTGCATCTTTTTTATTGAATATTTGAAAAATAATTTATTTAGGGTTAGAATTTATCTGAAAACAGCCCAGCAGTATATTACAATATCTTCCATCCATTGACCTTATTATGCTGCCCTTCTCCCTCTTTTCTTTTGTATGATGTGTTCTTCAATGAAGTTCAAAAGTCTCCTTTTCCTTCCTGTACATAGTCTGCCTTCAGTTGTTAATCTTCATGGCAAGTTTACTCTGGGTAATTTGAATTTAAAACTTTGAATTTAAAAAAAGTTAGTGTGGAATAACTTGGTACAGGAGTTAGATTGTATGATCTAACTTTCACCCATTTCCATCATTTACTTACCATGTAACTTGAACAAGTTATTTAATGTTGCTAAATCTTCATTTTCTCATCTGTCAAATGGAGACCAAAATAGTATGAGAATTAAACCTAACAATGAGTTACACATCATAATTTACACAGGAACTTTGAAAAATAATAATAATAATTTATTTTAAAGTCTTAGAGGAAAAAATGGAAGCAGAGCTTTTACAAATAAGGAGGGAAAGAGAGGTTGAAGGGAGTTGAAGGGAATAGAAAAAAAAAGAATCACCTTATATCATGTATAGATACAAATTCCCTATAATGAATGTGATCATTGTGTATACCTAAAATGTCCCAATAAGCCTAATTTTTTAAAAAAAAGAATAGCACTAGGCTACAAGTAGTATTTGGCTACAATTTAAGGGATAACATTTTAATTGCATTGTCTACTTTTCTAAAAATTCAATCTTTCCTCCCTTCATTTCTTCCATTATCTTCTTACTCTGTTCTCTCTTTTCGTCTGTCTCTCTAATTTGCTTATTGAATATTTTAGTACCTACTATGTACCAGATACTGGATAAGAGACTAAGAAAACAATGATGATCAAAAGAGACTGTGTCTCAACTCTCAGGAGTTTTCAGAGTGCTGGACTGTGAGTAAAAGGGCCAATTAGTCCAACAAGCACATGTATACACAATTACAAACTGTGACAGTTAATCAAAATTCACGAGCACTCTCAATTTCCTCTTGCTTGAAGAACTGTGAATCATAATAGCATTATTGATATGTGTAAGGTATTTGCCTCTTGCCAAACACTTGTACTTACCTTTATTTGAAGTTAATAGTGGTGATGTCATGTAGACATTATTAATTTCCATTTCCCCGATAAAGAAACTAAGAAGTTATAAGACTTCTTTAAGGTCATACATAACCTTATTAAAAGACTCAAGGTAGAATCTTCTGCTTCCAAACTCTAAACTCTATATACTTTCTAACAGTTTACAAAATAAGAATTTCTGAAATTATCTGAGTCATTTGGAAG
Organism: Cuniculus paca; assembly: GCA_004365215.1. Classification (NCBI taxonomy): domain Eukaryota; kingdom Metazoa; phylum Chordata; class Mammalia; order Rodentia; family Cuniculidae; genus Cuniculus; species Cuniculus paca. Next base: position 8,848 of record RJWT010020298.1, read on the forward strand.
TTTCTAAAAATGATTTTGCTGGTGATTTTGAGCTGGTGATTTTGAGCTCAAGCTCTTTGCCACAATCCTTGAACAGATCATTTGTCTTGGTTACTTTTCTCTTGCTGCTGGGACAAAACACCCAACACCCAAAATGAAGGAAGGAAATGTTCATTTAGCTCACTGTTTGTGGAGATTTCAGTCCATAATCAGCTGGTTCCAAGGCAGGGTGGTGTGGCACTGGGGCAACATTTCAAGGCAGCAGCCAGAGCAAAAAGCAACCAGAGCAAAAAGAGAAAACAAGGCTCTTTTCCTCCCTTATATTGTACATAGGCCACCCCCCCCCCAGGGTGGGTGTAGCACTCACAAAATCTTTGTGTTCTCATTTGAACAGGATGAGGATATTTACAAAGAAGGAACTCTGGCTTTCTGCTGAGTCTCTCAGCTAAACTGCTCAACTTCTCAAATTGACACAATGTATCAACCATAACATCATTTGACTAGCTAAACTCTAAATGGTGATTCTCATTCCAGCCAATTCCCCTAAGAGCAAGTTCTGGCTACCAGAGAAGATCGTTTAGATTATAATCCTAAATAACAAGATCACTACTGTTCTTGGGAAAACTTACTTGAAGCTCAGAAAAATTATCCAGATTCTTTATCATCAACTTCAGTAGTCAGCCTGTATGGCAGAAGTCCTGTTAATCTCTCCCATTGTCTAGAATGGAAGCTCCATGGGGATAGAGACTCAGTTTTCTTTGTTCACTACTTTATTTTTATTCCTACAATGCTGGACTAACAGAATAGGGCTTAATAAAATTTGTTACATGAATCAGAAAAATGAATAAATATGCAAAGAAAAAAAACTATGTCAAAAATCAATGAAAATATAATATCAAGCTAAAAGAATCCTTATATATTTTTGCTGAAATTTCTCATTTAAAAGATAATGAAATCTAAGATGAAGGATATCACAGGCTCAATTCTTAGCAAATCTAGAACAGTGCCTAAGTCTTCTGACCATGTAAACAGCAAATTTCTGCTTTTCATTTAAGTGCACTGGAAGGTCACATTTGAACAGCAACATGGAACTAGATGGATACTGTTTAACCAGAGGGTAAAAATTGGAACTGACACTACCTGGGTGTGTGCATTTCCAAAAACACTCAGGGGCAATACCTGTCCTAAAGTGGTTTGCTTTTTAAATATTTCTTTCTATATTAGGTCAGATGGACTCAAGACAAGCAAACACTTTCATTCCTTCTTGAATAGATACTATAAAACACTTTGGAAGAAACAGGCTTGGCCTGTCAGGTTTCTTGATTGTGCTAGTCTGGGCTAAAACAAGTTGATCATATGGACTACAATACATAAGTTCAGCTTTTAGAAAACACTCCAAAGTCATTCATTTGTTGTCTCAATTTCTGCTGTATATTTATACACCCAGTGTCCAATCTTTTTTTAGGGGGATGGTTACCAGGCATCAAACTCATGACCTTTTGCTTGCCAGGCAGGTGCTTGTGCTGCTGAGCTAAATCCCTGGTCCCCCAGTGTTCAATCTTTCAGTTACTATATCCATATGTTTTATTGAAATCTTTCTTGCTTTTTTAATACAGAAAAAGACATTAGAATTAAGCAATTTTTTTTTCATTTACCAATTTCATCACTGAAAATTCACTGAGAATTCTTCATGGACAAGAATAGAGATGCTAGCTTTGAGGTGATATGCAGGCTTGGACAAAGGGCATCTGTTTGTGACCATCATGGAGAGATGTGTGGTGAGTCCCTCAGCCCTCCAAAAGATCACAAGGCTACCAATGCCTGGGAACAAGGCACCAGGCTGAATTGTGGCTTGCCTTCCTTCATTTACTTTGGGTGTGATTTTTCTGTTGGAAACATTTTCTCCTGAGTGATAAATCTTTCCTCATTCTTCGCACGCTGGCTGTATCTCCTTTTCTTCCCTGAACAAAATAGTCCTTTTCTCATCAAGGACATAAATGAACAAACCTGAACAGTTTAAAAATAAGAACTCAACAGACCAGCAGATTCACGGGAAAGACAGGTTAAACATCAGCCTCTAGCCAGGAGTGATGGGAACTTTATTGGATTTCTCTCTTTTCTTGTTCTGCTTTGCCATTTCTACTTCTGCCTAGCCATATCTTCTGCAGGGCCAAAAGGGTAAAGTCAGATGTGTCTCCTGGGCTTTCTGCATGTACAGCCCATGCCCAGGCTGGTGGCATTTATCAGTGTGAACTCGCTGACTGCTTTGCCTTAGCATCCCTCAGCATTCTGCCTGCAGAGAGGAAATGGCAAGTATAGTCGCACTCCCATGGGTGAGCACCACAAATCAAATTGTCATTCCTTCATAAGTCAGACCTGGAAGTCACTCCCATGAGACAACCACTTTGAGAAGAGCTTTTACTATTCTGACAAAACCTATGAGGCAACTATTTTGTGAATAGATCGAATCTAGCCTTCCCATCAGAAAGAAAACTTGTAAAATTATACTCTAGGCAGTGTTGATCCTAGCAACAAGAGACTTGGAATTCTGATCTCATTTCTGTTGCTGACCATCTGGGCCCCTTTGGTAAAATGTCTTGACCTCTCTGGGCATTAGTTTTTCAACCTATAACTGAGTGGGAATGGAAGTAGAAATGACAAAATGGAGGTTAGAGAGTCTGAGTTTAGTGTGCACATATATTTCCTAGTTCTGTGAAATTCTTTTCTTTTCTTTAAAAAAACAGAGTATTTTGATGTCTTTAGTTGGAGCAGTTGCCAGTCAGTTCTTCCTGCTCTATCTTGATGAAACTGAGTTTTAATTATTCATCTAATCTATTGGGTCCCTGAGACATTTCATTTTGCAGTAGCTGGACTAGGTTATCTGAAGTTTATTACAGATTTCAATGGTTTATGATTTCCTGGCCTTACGTCATGTGTGACTGAGCAAAACAGAGAGATTATATGCCTAAATATTCTCTAGATGTTTAACTGTCTCAGTTCACATGTCCACAAATTTGCCCAAATTTCCATGCACAGTTTTTCCATTCTTACCAGTACTCCTATCTTTGGTAGAATTTTGGTAAATGACTTGATGAAAGAGGAGGACAAACTGAGTGATGGCTAAGCATGGCAAGTGAGGGTTGTCCAACAGTTTTGAACTTGCAAAAAGGAAAAACTATGTGGGAAAAGACAGAGTAGCAACAATTTCTCACCTTTACTGTGTGTATCACCTTGGTAATGTGACTAGACAGCTGCTTCCAACAAGAGGTAGGGTTTACTTTTCTCCACTCTGGGCTGCCTTGAGACTTTCTTTGGCCAATAGGACAGGGCAAAATGATGCTATGCCAATTCTTAGTCTTGGCGTCAAGGAGCCTGGTATGATTCCACTTGCTGTCTCTGAATCCTGACAACTTTCATAGGAATAAGCCTCAGTTAGCTTGCTAAATAATGAGGGACACGTGGCCTGGTTGCCCAAGTCACCCCAAGTGACAGCCTTCCAACCCTAGAAGTACAGTCACCATCTTGACTAGTAGCTACCGCTGATGCATGAGTAAGCCAAGACCATACCGTACTAAATTTCCTAGATAACCGTGGCCCAATGTTTGCACTAAAAATCATTAGTTGCTTAACTCCTGGTAACTGTTTTGAAGAACTAAGTTTTGGGTTGGTTTGTTATATAGCAGAAACTGATATAGACTCATGTGGTCAATTCATTTGCACAAACACTGAATAAGAACCATGAGAAAAAGCAGATTAGTAGGATGCTATATCTCTGTTTACAAGGACATAAAGTTTAGTTGGAAAATGAGAAAATCATGCAGATGTTGATGAGAAATAAGATAACATAAAGAAGGAGCAATCAAGGCTATTGGCATTTAGATACGAGGATCAAAAGAATGAAGATGTGACATGTAATTGTGCCAACTCCCCACAATAAATGTAATCATTTGCTTCAAACATGTACTAATAAAAATTAAAAAAAGAAAAAGGCTTAGTAAACAAGTTGCCAAAGTAGATTATTAATGTGTAGAATTTGCACAGGTAAGATGAGAGAGAAGTTTACTCTTTTTCAGGGGTAGAATGAGAACTTCACATAAAAACCAAGAGACAAGAATAGTTTCATTAAATATTTGTGAACCTACTCACTTTCCTATTTGTGTAAATACAAAGATACAGGACATGAGTCCAGAATTTAAATGATTCATGTTATAACTGGAAATACAAGAAATTATGTGACAAAAACAAAATAAAATGAAATGTAAGGCTTCTCTGTGAGCCATACATTAGAGGGAAGCTGTGATGGCAGAAGAAATGATAAGGCTCTGGTCTCCTGACTGGATAACAATATGATCATTGGGAAGATCAGCCAGAAAAAAGTCTTGGGCAAGATCATTGCTGATGGAAACCAGAGTCTTGTTTTCCATATTTCCTTTCAGGCTGTTGTCATGGTTTAGATTTGAAATGTACCTTAAAGGCCCATGTGTTAGAGGGTTGGTCCTCAGCTGTTGGGAAGCAGTGAAGCTTTCAAGAGGCAGGGTCTACTAGGTCCTCAGGTCACTGAGGATATGCCCTTGAAGTTCTCCAGACTATCCCTTGGGACCTGCCACACCTTGCTTCCCAGTCATTAAGTGAGTTTTGCTCTACCGTGTGTTTCCACCATGCTGTGCTGCCTTGCCACAAGTCCAAAAGCAATGGTGCAAACAAATCATAGGCTAGAACTTCCAGAACTGTGAGTCAAAACAAAACTTTTCTATTTATGTCAGTTATCTTAGATTTTTAAAAACAGTAACAGAAAGCTAACAGAGGTATCAATACATTTTCTGGGGATAACTAAGAAATACATGAGATATTTTGTAGATTTATGTAGCTGAAGGTGAGGAGGGAAATGTTGTTGAAAATTTAGTGATATTTGGTGAGAAATATGCTGTTGATCTAGGTGAGATGAGAGTTATTAAGTGGTGGTGAATGAAGTCTCAAATGATGGAAAGCCTGTCGATTATGTTTATCTCCACATTCTTGGGGGTAGGCAGGTGAGTTAATCTGATTTAAACATCCTTGAGGGATAATTTTTCCTTCTCTAGGCAATGATCATATTTGCAACTGGTAATATGCTAAACATATTAAACAGTGTCCTTACTTTTTGCTTGTGTGCAGAGAAAACTGAAAGAATAATTTAAACACCTCATTCATAATAAAATACATTGTTGCATGATTTACAACTGTTCAAAAAAGGGTAAGTTAAATGACAAGAGCAGCTGACCCCTCTGCAGGACATGATGGGCCCCACCCTTGAAATCTCAGAGACCAAGGTTCAACATTTTCTGGAAAGTTTTGGTAGGCATTCAACCGTGTCAAATGTTTCATGGTTGTGATCATTGTGATACGTCATTTAACTTGAATGAAAACTGCCTAGCACATTAGTAAATTCTGGATGCATCTGTGGATGACTGACATGTAAGCCAGCAAACAAGGGGAAGATCCACCTCAAATGTGAGTAGCAGCAACAACAGGTTGTAGCTTGGACAGAATACAAAGAGAAATAAGAAAAATATGTTACCCTTGTTGGGGGTTTTGTTCTTTGCTATGGCCTGTGGATATTGGTCTCCAGTTTTTTCAGTCTTCCACTGCAGATGCTTCAGCCTTCTGACACAGACTCCCCCTGATGGCTCTACACTAAGCTCCCAGGCCTTCAGTCTTTAGTTGCTACTGAACACTGACTCCCTGGCACACATGGCTATTTCGGATTCTTCCACCTCTGATTCTGCAGACAGCCATTGGGTCTTTTTGGCTTCTGACCCTATAAGCCTACTTAAAATATCCTTCTGAGAAATTATACAGATATTTTATGTTGATTCTGTCTCTCTAGAGAACCCTAACTAATACAATAGTCAAATACATTGAGCATATGCTGTATATTGCATATGTCTCATGGACATTTTTTACATTTTAATTCGCAGATGTTCTGAGAAGTTCTTCCTTTTATGGGATTGTTTGATTGGGTTTTTTTCAGACAAGGTCTCACTATGTATTATCTAGGATGGCCTTGAACTCACTGTATAGTACAAGCTGGCCTAGAACTCAAAGTGATCCTCCTGCCTCAGTCTCCTAAATGCTGGGATTACAGGCATGCACTACACCAGAAATTCTTACTTTTTAAAGAGCAGTTTAATACCGGTTATTCTCCAGGAACAACTAGAGCATCCTGACAAACTGATTTAATCTGACTTTTCCTTTGCCAGGAGAAGGAACCAAATAGAGGCTGTGATGGTTAATTTTATGTGTCAATGTGACAGTCCAAGAGTACGTAGGTACTTGATTACATTTTATTTCTGAGTATGTCTATAAAAGTTGCCTTAATTACTTTTCTCTCATTGATGAGACAAAATACCCAACACCCAAAGTTAAAGGAGGAAATGTTTATAGAGGTCACAGTTTGTGGAGGTTTCAGTCCATCATCTGCTGGCCCCAAGGCAGGGTGGCTTGGCAGAGGGGGATTGCAGAGGAAAAATAGTTCATGGCTCCCACAAGATAGCAAAACCAACAAGGTAGACAGACAAAACTTTCTTTTGTCTGCGTTGTATGCAGGCTACCCACCTCAGGGCAGGTGTAGCACTCACACCCTCAATCCTAGCCAGAACTATGCCAAATGAATCAGTGGACTGATTTATTAATCATAAACCTTTAATCCTAGCATTACACACTCTCAATGCAGCCACCTTTGAAAAAGCCCTATGATTGCATGAGCCTTTGGGGGAACCTCAAGATACAAATCATAATAGAGTATTTCTTGATAAGGTTAGCATTTGAATTGGTAGATTGAGTATATAACACATTGCCCTCTCCAATGTGAATGGCATCATCCAGTTCATTAAAGACCTAAGTAGAACAAAATGCAGAAAAGGGGAGAATTTTCTATCTGGCTGAAAGTTTTTACTGGGACATTGTTCTTTTGTTGTTTTTGGACTAAAACATGTATCATTCACTTGCTTGGATTTCCAGCTTGCCAGTAACAAATCATGGGACTTCTCAGCCTCTGTAACACTCTATATTTTGTAATTTTTCATTCTCCCTTTTCCTCTTTATAGGCAGGCAGACAGACAGACAGACAGACAGACACACACACACACACACACACACACAATTAGTTTTGTATCTCTGGAGGACCCAGACTAATACAATGCCTAGGTCTTCTACTGAAAAGTTTCATGCCCAATTAGAGGTAGAAATACTAGCAGCCAGGATTTCCTGAGAGTCCCTGGTTAAGGGTGTTTTCTGTACTTCTCTCTGCCTCATGTTAGGAAAACATAGTCCCTTCCCTGAGCACAATGAATCCCCAAGAGTTAGCAAGCCTGAGCCTCACAGACTATCAGAATCTTGTGCATGGATGAGGGGGGAAGCTCACTGATGGTGGTGGTGGAACTAGGTGAGTATTGAAAGACAGGGAGGATTGGAGTAGAAGCAGAGGGTATTCCAGAGAGTATAGAATATTCTAGATAGAATACACTTTCACCATTACAACTCTCGTTATAGTTGCATACAGATAAAATGAAAATATAAAAGCAAAATACTTCTAATTTGTTACAAGAAAAGCATTATCTAATTAGGGAAAGTACTACGTTACATAAACAATTCAATCTATGAAAGATATGGGTTTAGAAATTTCTAGCAACACATCCATGCTGAGCTATCATGAATACCATCCAGCCATATAATGAGATAGAGTTGCCTCCTCTCTGTTATCTCTTGTACCAGATGATGCTATCATTAATTATTCCTGTCCTTTGCATATGACTTTGTTTTCAGAGTATATTAACTCAGCTAAGACTGAGGAATAAACCAGAAGTTTTTTAGGAAATTACAAGACCAGGGTAGTGAAGAAAGATTTGTTCAAAGGTATTAATTACATAATGTTATGGAGACAGTAGTGTGGGGTCATAAAGAGCAGCAGAAGAATTGCACAGAATGATAGGATAAAATGATGAGATGTCTGAGAAAATGATAAGAGTTGCCCAGGCTAGCATTCCATTATACCTGAGGTGTTCTCACTCTCTGGCATAACAAATGGGCCTTTGTTTTCCTACATTCAGTATTTGTACAAAGCAAGAACAATGCATTTAGACATGAAGGGAGAAAAATATAAGAAAATAAATAAAGGAAAACAAACTGAAAATATATAATATGTTTTTATATTTGAGGGTAGAAGGGCCATCTACAAAGCATTTTGAATGCTATTTTTATTAATTTTTTGCTCCTTCATTTAACTTTTTAAAATTATTTTTAAAAGAATAAAACAAAATAGAATAAAGCAAATCAGAATAGAACAATGCAAGCAATACAGGACTTCAAAACAAGACAACAGGAAATCAACAATGGCTACCATAATGTCTCTCATTTTCTTCAAAATAGCTATCCACCATCACACACAATAAAACCAAACAAAACAAAACCAATCAAAACAAGAGAAAAAGCATTATAGGACTTCAAATCAAGATAATAGGAAATCAACAATGGCTACAATAATGTCTCTTGTTTTCTTCAAAATAGTTTTCCATATCTTTACAAATAATAAAATCAAACAATACAAAACAGACTAGAACCAATCAAAAAAAAAAGAATGAAAGCATTACAGGACTATGAAACAAAATAACAGGAAATGAACAATGGCTACTATAACGTCCCTTGTTTTTTTCAATATAGCTGTCCATATTATCACACATTTAAAAAAACCAAATAAAACAAAACAGAATAAAATCAATCAAAATAATAGAATGAAAAAATTATAGGACTTCAAAACAAGACAACAAGAAATGAACAGTGGTTACCATAGTATATCCAGTTATCTTCAAAATAACTGCCAACACCATCAGACACAGTAAAATACAACAAGATAAAATAAAACCAAACTGAACAAAATTATGAAAGTGATACAAGAATTCAAAACAAGATAATAGGATATTAACAGTGTGTACCACTTTCCTTTTTAGGAGTTTTCTCCCCTATCACTTTCATAATATCTATTGGATATTTTGGATCCCACTAACTCCTTCAGTTTTTTATGCTAGGGAGGTAATTTGGTGTTCACCCATTTGAGTCCAAACCATTTCACCCATAAGCATGATCTCTAATTGCATCCATTTACCTACAAAAGCCTCAAGATCATCCTACTTTATTCTTTTATTTTTTTATTTTTGCAACAC
>RJWT010020299.1:0-18031 GCA_004365215.1 Cuniculus paca
GCAGGTATGCCAACCAGGATGTTACAGATGTATGTGTAATTGTAACCATTGTCAATGGGGATGGATCAGGATGTTATAGATGTATGTGTAATTACAACCATTGTCAACCGAGATGGCAACCAGGATGTCATAAATGCATATTTAATTGTAACCATTGTCACCGGGGGTATGGTTGTAGTACGTAAATACCTAGCTCTCCCTTCACTCGGCACTGCACAGTGGTTCCCTGCGTGGGTCCTGCTGTCCAGCTAGCTAATAAAGGCTCTTAAATTCTAATTGGTACCATCTCTGGCTCCTTGGTTTTATCTTGAACCCGGTTCAAAAGTGTCTCAGAGTGCAGTCGTCTGAGAAGAAGTTTAAGCTGACGAGGTTTCGCACAGCTGTAACCCCAGCACTTGGGAAGCTGAGGCAGGAGGATCGTTGCGAGTTTGAGGCCAACCGAGGCTACATAGTGACACCCTGTCTCAATCAATCAAACAGTAGAAAGAAAAAGTTTTAAATGTGGTGATTCCTGGAAAAGGTTCATGATGATTCAGTCTTATTCAAATAAAAAAATGAATGTGATTGACAGCAAAGGGTGGCAAGAACACAGCAGAGAAAGTGGGGGTGTGGGGATAGGGTGGGAGGGGGGCAGGGAGTCTGGGCTCCCGAAGCTCTCAGGATGAACACTGCTTTGTTTCAGCTTCTCCTCTGTGGAGGCCCAGGGCGGGTCCTGCTGGAAACTGGACTCCATGCTTGCCGTTTGCCTGGCCCTTCAGAAAGCCTACAGATCAGTCCCCAGTCCCCAAATTTTCTACTATCCCCAGCCCAGTGACCAGGCCAAGACCAATGCCCACTGTTCATGGTGAGCAAGAAGATGGGCTCATCCCACAACTTAGGAAACAGCACAGCGTTAACTAGGGACAGAGAGGGTGGGTCTGATGGAACACAACTGTAATCCCAGCCATCAGGAAGCTGAGGCAGGAGGATTACTGAGAGTTCAAGGCCAGCTGGGCTATATAGTGACCTCAAGCCCAGCCTGAACTACAATGTGGGACTCTGGCTCAAAAAACCAACCAACCAACACACAAGTGACAGAGGAGCTGTTAATCTCCAAAGTGAGAACCCTGATAGATGATCACAGCCCAGACTCAGGGCACTGCTAGGGCTATGTGATTTCGTATGGATACAAAACTCGTATCTGTGCTAGCAGCTACTGTAAATGTCTGCCGTTACGCATGGTTGTGTTATCAGCTCCTGCTGTGACAAACTGTCCTAAAATTAGGTGGCTTAAAATTCTGTGTATTGCTCCGCAGCACTCGGTTCTAACTGGGGCTCTGGAACAGCCAGAAAGTCCTGAAGAACCTCACCCGCGTAGTGTGTGTTTGGTGGCGGTCACCACTTGCGTGCTTTGCGGTGCTCAGTCCCCATGTGGCCAAGGAGGCTCCTCCCGTGGGGGCTGGGATTGGGGCGAACCTCCCAGGCGCTGAAGGCAGACGCTGAGACGGTAGAGGCCCCGCCTGGGGAGTCACCCAGGGTTACGGCCAGCGCATCCCGTGGGTGTCAGTCCCAGACCCAGTTCTGATAAAGGGGTTCAGTATCACTTTGGTGAAAGTGTGTGTTTACGCATAGAAAATGTCCGGGAGAATGTACACTAACACCTTCACTACAGTTGTCCTTCAGCGGTGATGTCGCGATCGGCACAGGGGTACGGGTCTGTAATTCCTGCTACCCTAAGGCAGGAAGACTACAAGCTCAAGGCCAGCTGGGCGACTTAGTAAGATCTTGCCTCAAAATAAAGTTTCAAAAGGGCTGGGAGCGTGAGGGCTTAGCTGCAGAGCACTCATCCAGCAGGTGTCAATCCCCAGGACTGCCCAAGACAGGAGGTAAAGTTCACAGTGTAGTTAGTGGTTACCGTCTTCTCAATCCTTGTGTGTCTTGCCTTTCTCTTCTGGAATTTTCTATGATGAGTAAATATTACAGTTGTGACTAAAAATTAATTTTCTTCTTTTGAAACTGTACGTGAAGATTTTAGTATTTCCTATGAGCCAATATGGTGATAGTTCAACCAAAAAAAGAGGAAACTAGCTGAAATTTATATAGCACTAATAAAACCCCCGTAGCTAGATCAGGAACGAAGAAGGAAGAAAACGAAGCAGGACTTCTGGCTTGAAGGGCGGGTGTGACACCACCGTGTGAGGAGGGGGTCTCGGTGCTGTGGCTGCAGGAGGGACACGCACAGCAGCGATGCAGGGCAGCCTCGAGACCCTTCTTTGCATGACCAAGTCTCTAAGTGTTGAAAGGACAAGGCTCCCCCAGAGACCAGATGCCCACATGGAGGGGGCCCTGGAGAATAGAACCCAGCCGTGGGGAGTCAATGGCCATGACGCCCTGCGGGTCCTTTCCGCTGTGTGAGCGTTAGCTTATGTGGGAGGAGAAATAAAATTCACGGCCATTGATTTAGGAAGCTTAGAAAACTTCATCCTGGCTAGAAGCAGTGACCCAAAATAAATGAGTTCTTAAGCTTCCTTTATGAGCCCATTAACAGAAATGGCCTGCCTGTGAAATCACGAAGTCGCTGGCTACCATCGGGTGGACGCGGCAGTGTCCGGGCGTCGCGTGGTCCCTGGACCCCCAGCCTGAAGGTGCGAGAGCACCTGTGTGTAATTGCCGTGTAGGCAGCATGCCCCCAAAGGCAGTCACTGAGGTCGGTGGCAAAACCCAAAGAGTAAAAAAATGATTGGAAGCCTGGCGGGGGTGTGGGGTGAGAGTTTTGGTTTCAACTAAGAGATGAGAAAAGAAACAGTCGGAGCGGAGGAAGAGAGGCTTCGCCCCGAGTCTCCTTGGCTTTTGGGCTGGTTTTGCTCTGCAGTGCTGGGGTTGAACCCAGAGGGGCTCCTCCACTGAGCCCCACACCCCCGCCCAGCATCCTTGCTTTATTTTGACACAAGGGCCTCTAAGTTCCCCAAGCTGGGCTTGAACTTGTGATTCTCCTGCCTCAGCCTCCCAAGTAGCTGGGATTCCAGGCATTTTCCACAGCGCCTAACACATTTCCATGTGAACGTGGACAGATGTGCTGGGGGAAGGAGGGCTGCATGGCAGTCTCTTGAGTTGGGCTTTCCTAGAAATAGACCATATATCTGTATCGACCGCAATAGTAAATACAATTGATTCCCCGTACCGAGAGCCCCTCAGATATTGCTCTGCACGTATTAACTCATCAAATCAAGCTTCGCAAGGCACGGAGCCGCGGGAAGGCGCCACTGCAGGCAGCGTATGCTGCTGTGCCGGGACGCAGCGAGGGACGCGGTGGACAGGGCCGGGGGCAGAGAGGCGCGGAGACGCGGGAGAGAGGCGACGCTGGGCTCCTAGGGCGCAGCTGCCTACTTCCTGGCGCTGGGATCTGCCGCCCTCCGGGAGTAAGGGACCGGCCTGTGTCTACGTCAGATCCACCCTGCTCGCTAATGCTGGCTCGAGGGCCGGGACCCAATAACTGTGCAGTGAGTCGCCCACCCCTGAGCGAGGAGCTGGGCTCCCACTCAGCGTCCCTGCGGAGGACCATCGGTCTGTCCGTCCATCCGTCCGTCTGTCCACCAGCACCCCAGCTCCTTTCGGACCGCTCCAGGGCGGCAGCTTGAGGGTAACAGGTCCTAAAGTGCGCTGTGGTGGGGCAGCCTGCTCTTCGCGGCACTGAGGCGGGTCCCGCCCCCAGCCTGGGCCACCGTCACCGAGTCAGCTTAGGTTCAGCCGCTGCGCAGCGCCAGCTGCTCCTGAGAAGGGCGGCGGCCCCTGTCCTCCAGGGTCACTGCCTTCCAGGCCTTCGTGACTCCCCCACAGAAGCAGTTCCTCCAGCAGCTTGGGCTCCTGAGACTTCAGCTGCAGCCCCAGCTTCAGGGCTCACCCTGCACCCCCACAGTGAGAGTCCCAGTCCACACCCCTCCCCTGGGCCCCTCCTCTTGGCCTCTGCCCCAGGCTCTCCACGTGGTCAGCACCACCATGAACCTTGGCCCGACAGCTGTGACAGTCCCGACGGCACCTTCCTGCTTGTTTGTGTAATGGCCTGAGTCTGGCTGTAGCTAGGAGCCCCTGGATGGCACGGTCTGTGTCCTGTTTGGTTTTGTGTCTCTGCTCCCTGTTGTAACAGACAGATGGCACATAGTAGTGGCCTCCCCCTTTTTTTTTTTTTTTGAGACAGGGTGTCCCTATGTAGTGCAGGCTGGCCTCGAACTCACAATGATCCTCCTGCCTCAGCCTCCTGAGTGCTGGGGTTACAAGTGTCCACCACCATGGCTGGCTAGTTGGTAATTAATCAAGTGTCTATGGAGTAAATGATTGAATGAATGAATCAATTATCAAACCAACTCTTTTTCTTTCCTGGTTTTACTCACCATTCTTCCATTTCAACATACAAATATGCTGGGTTTTTTCACCCATGTTTCTTTTAGGATAATTTTGTCTCCCCCATTTTCACCTTGTCCACCTGAAAAGCAATGAAACTCACCTTCCCTCCTCCCCTCTCCCTTCATACCCTGCACAAGGCTTTAGATACAAGTGATGTCCACTTACGGGTTTGTGTGTTTGGGTTTATTTTTGTTTTACAGAGCTCAAAATAGTAATAGTCCCATGCTGATTCTTTTGCAGGGAATTTCTCCACTGGTGATTTCTTTCCTGTTCTGCCCTTGTAGCTGGTCCCCTCTTGACAGTGGACATAGTTCAACACAAGGCTGTAGATTCCACATGAGTGACCTTTGGCTTAGGCAATCCAGATAGGAGTCACCAAATCTGTGTATTCGTCCCACTTGAATTTAGGAAAATCTATCACATCCCATTTCCCAGACTTTCCTGCGGTTCAGTGTGGCCAAATGACTAAATACCCTCCTAAGAAACGTAACCATAAGGGCTGTGATTCACTGCTAGGCCTTTATCGTAAGACCAGGATATGTCTCCTCCCCGTACACTCGGAACCAGACGTAGCAGTGATGCAGCCTTGATTTTCCAAACATCAAGGCCTCCAGGATGGAGCAGCAACAAGATGAGAAGAACTTGATGCTTGAATGATTGGGTGGAGAACAGCTGCCCAGTGCCTGGCAGGCTCACCCTGTCCTTTCCCAGGAAAAAGCACTAAGTGTCTGTCTTCCCTAAGGCATGGGATCATTGACAGGCGTCTTTATTAAGGTGGCATAAGTTACTTTAACTAACCTAGAGACTGACTTGGAAATGGTATTGCTGTTGTGAGGAACTAAAATATGTGGCATTGCTCAGCAGTTGGGAGATAAGGAAATTGATGTTGAGCACTGAAAAGTTGGTGTCCTTTTTATGCAGAGGCAGCCAGCCTTTGGCAAGAGAGTCATCCGCAATCATCTGAGGCCAGCCCACTCATCTATGAAGCCCTTGGCTCTAAGAAGCAATTGCAAAAAATTACACTGTCCGTGTGAGCTGTTCCTTCCTGCTCTTCCAGCAAAGTATTACCAGAAAGAGCGCTGGTAAAAACTGGCCACATTGCAGTGTCCACAAAATGTGCAAATGTGGATCTTTTCAGAGTTGGAAGTCAATTGCTTGTGTGCCCCAAACAAGAAGGGGTCGACTATATTTGCTCCAAGCATTTTTCAAAGGCCCATTTTCACTTCTCAGCCAAGCTAGGAGCCAGGCTTGAGGCACAGGTGAGGATAAGGACCTAGCAATTTGCACTGAGGCCTCTTGTTCCACACAGACTCCAGGCAGTCACTAAACAAGAGAGCCAACAGCCAACCTGAGAAACAAATAAAGCAGCTGTAATAACCCCACCGAAGAAGGACATTCGGGAGTGGAGAATGGTTCGTGGAATGCACTGCTGCCTTTGTTTTCAAGGGGATTAAAATGTCAAAGAAAAATATGTTTATGCCTTAAAGCAACCTGTGGGCCCCCACATCCGTGTCACCTGGAAACAGGCTGTGACGTCTGCACAGCTCCAAGAGGGCTTGATCCTGAGCTCACTGTAGATGTTCAAGAGAGGAGAATGGATCCTGAGCCTCTCAGAAGGCAAAGCCACCAGCAGGAAGGACAATAGGCAAACCTCTTCCAGACTCCTTCCCACTTCCTGCCCACTTGAGTTACCCATGCTCTCACATGTAGTTATTGGTCACTCATTTTCAGTGCTCAGTAGTATTCAGCTGCAGGAATACATCAGAATTTATTTATACACAACATCACTGACGTATATTTAGGTTGTTTCTAGGTGGTTGTTGTGGGGGATTTTGGTATCATGCTGTGAACACTCTTGTAAGTGTTTCTCAGTGCACAGGGGTACAGATTTCTCTGGAGTATATTCCTAGGATCACAATTGGTGAGTCACAGGGTACTTGACTCAAAGCGCCAAACTCAAAATAGTTGCATCAGTTGGACTTCTCAAGATGTCTCCTTTTATGTGTTCCCTTTGTGTCATGACCATCTCTGTATTTACCTTCAGATGTTATCATTTTGCCAATTTTATGGATGTTTACTGGTCTGATCTTTTGGTGAACAAAGCACTAAAATTTAATGCAGTCGATTTCTCGGCCTTTTTATCCCTCCGTCTGAATCACTCCCTATCTGTGGTTCACATTCAAATAATTTCTGAATGTCCATCTCATTGGTTGGCCCAGCAAAGTACAGAGCAACATGGTTGGGTGGTACTCTCACGCCAGGTCATTTCCTAGGGTCTACGCTAACGGTGGCAAACAAATGGCACATTTGTTTGAAAATGCTAAAGGGCTTGCCGTCGCTGGCCTCGGCTGTCTACAGATGTCTGCCATTAAGGCCAGTGCCAAGCTCTGGCCCTATTAGCTGTAGGTAAAATACAGGATCCTGTTTAAAACAATCAATGGGGGAAGCAGAACGAAATCAGACAAAGAATACAGTATCCAAGCCAATAAGTATTACTCTTGGATATATAAAATATAGTCTAGATACACAACGGAATTTAGTCTAAATTCTTTAAAAAGGAAATTCTATAATTTGCAACAACAGGAAGCTGGAGAACATTATGCTAAAGTGACATGTGCCAAGACACAGAAAGACAAACACCGCGGTGTTGTGGGTTAAATAAGAAGTGACCACCAAGTGCTTTGTCACAGTGGCAGAAGTCAACACACACATTCCTCACTTGTATATGGAGGTTAAACAAACCCATAGAAACAGAAAGTAAATGGTGCTTATCAGAAGCTAGAGGAGGAAGAAGATTGAGGAGCTGTTAGACAAAGGACACACATTTTAGTGAAAAGGAGGAATAGGTCCGTTGTACACGATGAGACTACAGCTAATAACTATGCCTTGTGTAGCTGAGGATTTCAACCAAAAGTAGAAGAAATTGTACTCACTGCTAACAATGCTATCAATGCACATCCAAAGATGAAGAAGGTAGTTAGCAGGAAACTTCTTGAAAATTATGTAACTCTGGGACTTTACAGCTCAAATGTTTGGTGATTGAATACTTAATAGCACTAAATCATGCTAAAATGTGACTTGCAGAGTTTATCAATTAGATTAGGGTGATTTCAAATTTATCACCAGGAAATAATAAGCTAAAAACTTTTAAAGTCTGTTGAAATGATAACAACGATTGCAATCTAAAGGGTGGCAGTCCAAAGTGTAGAGAGGAGAGTCAGAGAGTTGAGATCAGCCAGGATTCATGAAGGAATTTTCATGAGTGAGTTGGACTGCTTAGACATGAACATTCCTGTCATTTCAGGAAGCTCTGTTCACATTTTTGAAAACAAGAACCTACTCCCCCTAGGAGCCTCAAGCTCAAATGAAAAGGGGAGCAGATGGGAAATTGCGTGGGGAAGATTGCGAATGAGGAAACTGTGGGGAAGAACAGAGAGCCAGCAAGGAGCTGCACCAGGATCTTGGGCTCACCCGCCCCAACAAGCACGTATTGAGTGCCTGCCATGCGACAGATGTGCAGTGGGTACAGAGTTGAAGGCAGAACTCTTCGTGTCGCAAGTTAGAGAGAACTTGGCTGCAACCTCCTAAGAAGTTCTTCGAGCTCACATATGTGGAAGTTCAAAAGAAGGGAAGGGTTCAGCGATGAACTCATTCAGTGGCTCCTAGGTCATCTCCCCTCTGTGTACTGGTCTCATCAAGCTGCCTTCTCTCACGGAGCCAAAACAGTTCCTGTAGACACCAGGATTTACAAAATGATGAGTGCTTACGGAGGTTCGCTTTTAAAAGCAACGATACTCTTTCCCAGGAACACCTAGCAAAGATTGCCTTGTTTTTCCCTGGTCGGAACTGGGTGCTCTAGCTGGGATATGATCTGTTGCCCAGTGTTTCATTTTCTGGAGCCTGGTCCCCAGGGGTGGTATTAAGAGGTGGTGCAGCATACTACTTAGGAGTTATAAGTGGGGCATTGCTTTAGACTACACATCAGCACCGCAGCTAGACCCATTTGCATTGCTTAAAGCCAACTGAGAGGATAAAGAAATATCCTAGCCAGCTGTACATATCAACACATGGAAATAGGGCCAGATTTAGCTAAAATGGAGTCAAGTGCTCTTCTTTCAAGGAGAGCCATCATGGTGGCCATCACAGTGGAGTAGGAGTCAAACCGTGATACTCATGAGTCTGAACCGTAGAGCTAAGGACACAGATGAGGTTATTCAAGAATGGAAAAAATGTGTTTCCAGTCTTTATCTTCAAAATGCAGCAGTCTTCAATTTATGTGACTGCTTTTCTATTAATATATTCACTCAAAATTCTCCTGTTATGTAAGGTCCTTCCTCCCCTCCCATATCATCTGGGATTCTTTCAGCCACAAGTACCCAGAAGCACTAACTCAGCAGGCCAAAGCAAGAGGGAAAATCTCGTAACACAAGAGGTCGAAAGGAGGGCAGCCCCGGGGTTGATTAATCCAGTGTCATCAAAAGTGCTGGTTCTTTCCATTCTTCTGCATCTTTGCCCTGCATCTTCAGCATGTCACTTCGGCCTGTAAGCTGACTCCCAGATGGACCAGTTCAAGTCAAAGCAGCGAGAACTGATGGCACCCATGAGGGCAGTTGTGTTATCTCTGTAGTATGGCTTTTTTTTTTTAATTCATAAAGAAGCCCTTCCCCAAAGCGTCATTATTTTATTTTATTTTTTTCTACCGGATATTGTACTCACAACCTTGCTCATGCCAGGAAGGTGCTGCACTGCTGAGCTATATATCCCCAAGGTTTCTTGGAAGCTCTGCGCTCACATCTTGCTTCCCAGAAGGGCATACTCGATTCTTAGTCAGCCACTAGCAAAGGGAAGAGCATTGCCTGGTTGGTTTAGCCTATGACCACGTGGAAGACGGTGGATTAACAACAGCAACAAACTCAAGATTCCCCTAGAAAGCAAAATGCAGTGGGCTGGGAGTGGGAGGCAGAGTAGGCAGGAGGAGAGGAGATGACAAGTCATGGGGACAGGGACATTGGGTAGGCCATCAATCTGCTACATCATGTATTCTTAATGGCTGTCATAGTCTCCTAAGAGGGCAAAAAAATTGGTTGGGGGAAGATTTTATGCTTCTTATGTTTAGAACACAAATAGACAGAATTGCAGTATCTCTATAATGCAGAAATTTTGTAGGGAAGGTGGTTAGGGAAAAAAAGTCTGAATAAGTTCCTGGGGGAAGGGGGTGACAGTGACAAAAGAAAGCTAGAAACACTGATTGATGTCAGTTCGTCTTTAGTGGGAAATGGTGGTTTCCAGTGAAAATGAGCCAGGCTGAAACAAGGACTGGACTGTGTGGTGCTCAAGGTGACATTTTAAGAACAGATGCAAACAGGGGTAGCTGAGAGGCACCCGATGGTGGCGATTATTATAACAACACCCTGATATTCTCTGCCTACACTGAATATCTTATCTCACTCTGGTTCAGATCCTTAAGTACGGTAGCAGCTAATATTCATTAAATGTTTTATTTATATCTTTCGCTCTGCTGAGCATTTGACAGATATAACTTGTTAAAAGTTTGCAAGTAAAAAATTTACAATTATTATGTTCCTGTGACAGATGAGGCACTGAAGCACAGGAAGGTTGAATAATTCTTGTAAGAAAGCGGATGAACAAGGATTAGGGAAAAAAATGGATTATTTAGCTTGAAATTTTCAAATCCTGACAGTCTTCCCTCTCTGCGGTTGTCCAAGACTGTGAAAATAGCCCTTCGAATTGAAGCGTTGATAATCAATAGGATAAATCACCATTGTTTTGTGACCTTTCAAAATTTTTTTTATCAAAACACAAAATATTGTTTTACTGCTTGTTGTAAATGTACAGGGAAATGAAAATGATAGAAAAACCAATATTTATTTAGCACGCCATAATGTAAAACTGGAAACATTGAAAATTTTAAAACTGTTTCCTCATTTTATAAAAGAAACTTATCCGGAGTCATTGGAACGATCCTTGCCTTTTTGCTGTTGAACCCCTGATGTGGAGGTGCTTGGTGCTTTTCTACCCCTTGGCGATTTGTCCTACTTCCTAATTTGGATCAACTGCTAACATCCTAGCCTTTGTACTTTTGGTGTTGTGAAATACCACCTGGAACACTTTCATCCTTTTTGTCAAAACCTCTTTTCCCAATTAAGTCAAAGTGTTGCTTTCTCTGGGACCTCTGGCTGCACGGGTGGAGCCCTGCTCCGTGCCATTCCCATTGTCATCAACATTGGGCTTCACCTCCCTTGTTACCACTTTTCACTTCTTTAGTGTTTTGTCTTTTTTTTCCTTCCTTCCTTTCTTTCCCTCTCCCCCCTCTCCTCCTCTCTTCCTTCTGGCCAATTTCCCAGTAGGCTTTGAAAGAAGTGACACAATTAACCATGACGAGAATGTGCATCTTATTTACTCAGCAGTCTGTAGGACGAGAGCCCAAGGCATAGCTTACACTTTACACAATTACTTGCAGTTAATATGTAATGGTAACTGCAATCCGAACTCTGTCGAGGGTGGTTGGTTCTATTGAACTAATCTGTGGTACCTGAAATCCATGCAAATTAGAGTCTTGCAAACTGCCTGCATAGACACATCAGTATAACAAACGCCATGCACCAAATACCCAGTTTCATCCATTGCCAACCTTTGACCAATCTTATTTCTGCAATACTTCTACCCATTCTCACCTTCTTACGTTATTTTGAATCAAATCCCAGATCTCATTGTTTTATGCATAAATATCTCTATTCTTGATTCAAAAATATGGATTTGAACTCAACCATGTTAAATTAGAGTCTCCACTCATAACATCACACTCTTCAGCTTCATGGGGGAAGTTGCAGACAACAGCACGGCACATTGCTAGGTCTTTGCCCCTTTCATCCTGACAACAACCCTGTGAAGTATTATCCAAATCATGTTTTATAGGTGAGGAAACTAAGGCACAGAGAAGCTAAGTGACTTATCCATGACCACACAGTGAGTGAGGCACTAAGTCAGTCTTTAGTCAGATCTCTTGACCTCACATGTTGTGTCTTTCTGTACATCATGGCTGCACAGAGGGGTCCTTCATCATCATGGACTTTCCCCTGTGCCCAGCACCCTGGACTAATCAGAATGTAGGGGTCCCTATATCCCTTGAGTCACCTCCAACCCTACTGGAATATGTTTTTAATAGAAAATAATTTAAAAACACTATGTGACAGTTGAGCTTAACTGTCTACCTGATTGGCTTAGAAACAGCCTAGGGGATTACTAAGGCACTCTTCTAGGTGTGTCTGAGTGGGTCGCAGAGGTGTAACCCTGGGGTCTATATCTGGTCCCTGATCCCTTCCTCCTTGGTTCTGTTCCCCTGCTCTGCTTCCCTGCCGCCATGAACTAAGCAGTTTTGCTCCATTGCACCCTTCCACCATGATATTTTTGCATTAGAATCAGGCAATCATGTACTGCACCCTCTGAAACCATGAACCATGAAAAAATCTCTCCTCTTTTAAATTTCGAGCATCAGGTAGTTTGTCCAAGTGGCAGGAAAGCTGACTAATACAGACTCAGCACCAATCCTTGCCAAGCATAGCTTTCTCACTGTCCTGAGAGATACAGATCCTACTGGCATGCAGAAGCAGGAGCAAAAGTGCACTGGTCTATCAGCAACTCCCTCCACAGAAGCTGTCCTCTCCACCACTGACTCAAAGAACAGCTTTCGAGCAGGCTGCCAGACTGAAACCCACTGGAATGAGTGCATCTAGGACTATGATGAGTCTGGCTCTTCCTTAAACTCCACAGCTCTGGACTGTGGCTTCCTGAGATGGGCCTCTGACCTGCAAAGGAATGTTCCTTAGAAGGATCCTATGTTGTAATATTGGGAAGGAAAGAAGGTGGACGGATGGGGAGCCTCTGCCTCCATTCTGTGGGTACCTCTCTGAACTCTGCCACAGACTCCACTGAGATGTGCAGTGCCCAAGCCCATGAGCCCTCCAAGCACTAAGAAAACAGGATGACTTCTCCACTGGTGTCTCCATTCTCTTCTCAGATCTCCCCATAAATCTTCCTTCTATTCTAGAAGGAAAGCACATTTTCTCTTTTGGTCCTGGCGGAAGTCAAGGTGAGTAGGATCCTGTCACCCCTATCAGGAAACTTTGGCTGGAATTTCCCAATAGTCTCCCAGGTGGCTGTAGGTGTGACTGGGATACCTGAAGAAGGAGGTATATTACAGCACTAGAACAGAGGGGTTGGAGGCTGTTCGAAGAAGGAAGAAATGGGTGACCCAGTTTCCCGCTGAGCTAGGTCTCAGTTCCTATAGCCTTACAAAAGGCATCAACTGAAAAGGAGAGGCATGGGGTGCCGATGTAGCTCAGTGTAGAGTGCTGGCCTAGCATGTGCCAGAACCTGGGTTCAATCACCAAGCAAAACAAAAGGATAGTCACTATTTTGCCTGCCCAAATCCACCTTCCCCCTCAAATCTTTATTTCTAGCAACAGCACTGACATATACTTTCCTCTGGGAGATTTCCTCTGTCACTCTAAATGATTCCCACGTCACCACCAGCTACCAAACCCTCCTTCCTTCCCTTACAGCAAGGGCTGGCCAATCGGAGACTTCCTTGAGCTGTATGTATGGACACTGTTGCCAAGCAGAAATTAAATAAAACTGAAACTATTACCGGCAACCATTTATACCCCTTGTATGAAGGAAATTCATTTATGGTAGGAGAAAATGAGAGAAAGAAGCAACGTTGACTCTGGGGAGACACACACACACACACACACACACACTCACACACACTCACACACACAGAGAGAGAGAGAATCTATCTGTTTAAACTGATAACTTTAGTCTCTGGATTAAATCATAATGTAAATTAGCATACTTTTGTCAACTAATTTGTGTGTGTGTGTGTGTGTGTGTGTGTGTGTGCATGTGTAAGATGAACTTTTCAATACTGAGAACAGAGAGAACCTGATAGACTCCTTCAACCTTTACAACAGTCCTACTGTGTAGCTGAGGCTCAGAAAGCTCCTTGCCCAAAAAGTTTCGCAGGCAGCAGCAAGGAGCCAGGGCTCACACCACATCTCTTGGATCCCCCAGATCTGTAGCTGGCACTCTGCCAAGTTGCTCCCCAAAGATGGGTTAAACCTGGTCCAACCCCAGAGAAGCAAAATCTGCTAGGAAAATCAGACCCTTATCCAACTATAAAACAAAAGGAACATAAAGCTATGAGAGATACAGATAAAATTCTGTAGGACCACAGGTTGAAAGTATTCGAGACCAACTCATGTGTCCAGTCAAGCCAGCCCCAGAGTGGGGGGTTCTTGACTGCATGGGTGCCCAAGGAAACCCCAAAGCAGTCCCTCCAAGTTGGGCTTTCTGAGCACAGGCCATTTATTGACAAGCAACCAGCAGCTCTCACAACCTAGGCAGAAACTCATTGCTGCAAATCGTGCCGCTATTTGCAGAGCTCGCTGTTGTCTGTGACTCTAACTCCCTGGAACCTTTGCTCTGAAGTGCCCCACCTCATCCCCCATTTCTAATCATTGCTCTCTTGCTTGCTCTGTGGGCCTCCATGACTTCCTGCTACAGCCACCGTGCACCTGCAGTTGAGAAGGAGTTGGAAATAAGCATGAGTATTTATTTCCCAGGCATCCACCAAGAGCTATGAATTTGCACATGCCATTTGCAAGTTATGTGCAGTAGCGTGCAGCACATTCAGTTGTTTAATCCTTGTCTCAGTTACTTTCTCTTGTTGCTGAGACAAAGTACCCAACACTGAAAAGGAAGGAAGGAAAGGTTTATTTAGCTTACAGTTTGTGGAGGTGTCAGTCCATAATCAGCTGGCTCCAAGGCAGCAACATTTCAAGGCAGCAGCCAGCAAAAGCAGTCAGAGCAAAAGAGGGGAACGAGCCTCTTTCTCTCCCTTACATTGTACACAGGCCACCACTCCCAGTGCAGGGCAGGTGCAGCACTCACTAAATCTCCTTGCCCTCCTCTTGCATGGGCTCAGTATGTTTAAAAAGGAAGAACCCTGGCTCCTTGCCGAGTCTCTTAAACTTCTAAACTTCTCAGTTGACACAGTATCAACCATAGCAATCCTAGAGTCTAAAAACAGGGTTTTTAGCCTTTTCTTTTTTCGACGATAGCCTCCTTTAGCTAGGCAAAATAATACACAGTCCATCTACTCTGTGCTTTCTCATGTCCAAGTAGAAAAACAACTAAGGATAGCATTGAGAGCCATGTGCAGTATATTTGAGGAGATTACAGCACATGTGTAATTGAGCAATCAAGACACAAATGATTCACAGTCAAACTTCAATGCATGATTACCTAGAGGTACAATTACTGGAAAGCTAAAGGCCAAAGTACAGTTGAAGTTAATCCATGTCGTTAGTCACTTCGAGGTTTAAGCAAGCCCCAGTGACCTTTGTAATGATGGAACTAAAAGTAAATTAGCATTAAAAAGCAAGAATGGCAGCAGCTGGAGACCTTGACCCACACATGACAGTACATATGGTGGCCCGATGGATGATGAAGCAGCTGTCCGGACAATGTGGGGACAGGCGGGACCCCACTAGTACTCTGTGTCTGCCCACATAGTCCCCAGAAGCCAAACTTCCTGGTGGAATGCTAGAGTACAATCCTCAGCATTTGGTAGCTTGCTGATTTCTGTTTGTGAATCCCAAATTGGGTTAACTTGTAATAATTCACTTAGCCAACTATGAGTTGTAGGCACAGTCCATGAAAATGAGGGTATCTGGATTTGTAAATAGTTTATCCCAAAAGACTAAAGGGAAGGCTTGCTTTGGGGGAGGGTGGTAGGGCTTGTTTCAAGGTCAGATGGGTACTGAGCAGAATTAAGAATCCCTGGCAGAAGGCCCTGAATGTAGCTAAATTGTTATTCTTAGGGATTTTAGCACCAAAACCCAAGACCTGAGACTTGGAGACATTTCTTCCAACCCTCTGGCTTTCTACAAGAACAGCTACACTAGGGTAGGGGATGTAGCTCAGCAGCAGCACAGCACCTGCCTGGCAAATGTGAGGTCGTGAGTTCGATCCCTGGTATCAAAAAACAAAAAAGGACAGTTACACCAGTGCCTCAGGTGAAAGGTAAGCATTCCACATTGACCCCCCACACACAGTTAGTAGCACACGGGTAATTTGTCTTGAAAGTTCTTCCACACTTGCTAATTAAAAACAAGTCACCTCCTCCTACATTGACAATTCACAGAAGAGCTATATTTTATTTATGTAATTTGATGACAACTAGTTGAAAGCAAGACTAGAAAGCAGTCCGCTAGAAGACCCAGCAGTGCCGGTCTCCAAAAGGCACAACGCCTGAGTGTTTCTGCCTTAGGAAAGAGCACGTTCCCATTACGTAACTCATCTAAGCTCCTGAACACGTTTGCATGGCTGCAATCCTGAGGGAGCAGGTGTAATTTTTGAGGTGACCCGAGGTAAATCACAACTCTCTGACCTCTTTTTCCTTCTTTTCCCCAACTCTTTTCTCCCCCTCCATTGGGTTCATATTCCTCCTCATTTTTTCCTTTCTTGCTTTTATTGTTTGGTTTCTCGACCCTGCTTTAATAACTTTCTTACCTTCTGCTCAACCGTGAACAACCCCACAGGTCTTTGCAGAGTTACTCAGACTTTAAGAGAAGGCTGACCCTCAAGTCAAAGTCTAATTCAACCTAGACTTGTGAGTTCTTAAAAAAAAAAAAATCAAAGTAACCAAGCATGGTGGCACACATCTGTAATCCCAGCATCCAGGAAGCTGAGGCAAGAAGATTCCTGCAAGTTCAAGGCCAGACTGGGCTACATAAAGAGACATGGCCTCAAAAAAATGTACAAATAAATAAAAACATCCAAGGGCCTCCTGTTGGGCTTCCTGAGTCTGGCTCTCCACATAAAGGCCCTTTGTGTGAGGGTAGCTTCTCAGAGGAAGCAGGTTTGTAGGTCTGCAAGCACTCTTGCATAGCAGAGGTCATCTCGTGTCGCAGCCACTACACACTGTGGAACCTGAAGTTCAAGGTCACGTGAGTACTGCCATGGGTTTAACCGAGTCCTCTGCTTCCCCAGGTTCATGTTAAATTTCCCACCTCCCTGCATCTCAACATAGGACCTTACTTGGAAACAGTGTCTCTACGGAGGTAATCGGGTTAAAATGAAGTTACGTGGGTAAAGCCTAGTCCAGCGTGACAGGTGTCCTCCAGAGAGGACATCCAGGACACGGACACCTGTAGAGAGCAGACTGCGTGAAGAAGACACAGGGAGAGAATGGCAGCCTCGAGCAGACTGGGGAGGCCTGGGAGGATCCACGGCTCGCGGCCCACCTTTTGATCTCAGGCCTTTGGCTTCCAGAACATGGAAGATTTCTGCTGTTTCTCTCACCCCACTGGAGTAGATTGTTCCAGCCACCCAAGAAAACGAGTATGGAGAGCAACAGGGCCCAAAAAACGAACTGGTCCAACCTCCTCCCAGGATCATTTCAAGAACAAAATGAGCTAACAGAACTAAAGCACCTCGCAAATAGTTAAGGCTACAAAGGAGATGAAAAGGGTGATAATTCGTTTGGGAAAAACTCAAGGCAGAAGACTCTGCTGAACACAGTTGGTGCCTGGACACTGAAGAAAGAGGCAGACTGCAGCAGGATTAGAGTGTACTGTATGAGGGACTTATACACAGGAGTTGTTTTGGGCGGCAGCGGAGCAGGAAGATCCCCACACTTCGAGACGGAAGGAAGGGATCTACATGCTAAACCAGGCAAAGGTGAGCGGGTACCTGGTGGGTGCCTGGGCTCTCTCAAAAGATATTATTAACATGTCAGGTGTCATGTAGTCTGTGTGTAGCGTGAAATGCTCCACTAGGTTGATGACTTTGTTTATCCTGCAAGGTTTGGGAAGTGCCAGAGTCACCTGGTGGGCACTGTGGCAGTTACAACCAAGATGGCTGCGGTCTGGTCAAGCTGGGTCCCTATGTGATGATGCGATCGTGTTCCCCAGCTGCCATATTGAAGATGCCACCTCTTCTAACATGTGCACGGATCCCCTGCCTGCCTAATATACTATATGCTTGGTTTAACTGTTGTGCTTCTTATCTGTTTCTTTCCATTAGAAATAAAGCTCCAAGAAGTCAAGGACTTTCTGTTTTGTTCACAGCTGTCCCCTTAGCACTTAGAACTCTGCCCAGTGCATGCCAGGTCCTCAGGACACACGGGTAGGTGGATGATAAGTGCACATTTGCATCCTCTCGTTTTCATCAGGCTGTTGCTACTGATCCCTTAAGACCTAGCGCAAATACCTGGTCCCCTGGGAAACCTCTCCAGAAGACCACAATGGGTGTGGCCTTCATGGAATTAAAAGGGAAAGAAGAAAGGTTTGCTTCTGTTTCTTCAGAGGAACTCCGGCCTTCATTGCCTTTGGACATCTGTCTCCCGGCTTCCACTCAGACCATTCAGTTTCCTGATACGGACTCACATGGAACTCTGCAGGCAGCTCCAGACCTTTGCCTTTGGGCCGGATCCTCTGGCTCTCCAGCACGCAGATGGCTCTTTTGCATTCTTCCACCCCTGATTGCAGGCGGCCATTGTTAAGTCTACCTCGAAAATTCCTTATATATTATATTAGATCTGTTCCTTGAGTGAACCCTAACTGAT